>APFE030792419.1:50440-121548 GCA_000404065.3 Pinus taeda
ATCTAAATTTTGTTTTGTTTTCTATTATTTTTTGTGTTTTTTTCCATTGTTTTTTCTTTTGATCAACATTAAAATTGTTGTTTTCTTTTGTATTATTATTTTTATTTTTTTATTGTTTTTTTTTCAATATTTGAATTTTTGTTTTCTTTTGCATTTTTCATTTTTTTTCTTTATACATTTATTTTTTAACTTTCTATAGGGTCCGTGTCGATGCTCGTCTAGCAACTTGATCCCATTATGTGCAATTTGATAGTTGATTTTAAATTTTTTGTTATAATGAATCGAGTTTGCCCCCACAATGGATCAATTTTATGGTTGGTCTTTAAGTTTTCATTACAACGGGTCGAGTTCACGTACGCCCCGTGTCAATTTGATGGTTGATTTTTAAATTTTTGTTGCAATGTATCAAGTTGTCTTAGGCTAAGACTTTAAATCACTATATATTTAGCATTTAAAGAATAAATTACTTTTGGGTACTCATTTTTAAAGTTTTTTATCTTAAAATTTTTCCATAATGTCATGCTTGAAATATTTTGAAAACTTGAGATTTTTGTATAGTCATAATCTTTAGTTTTAATTGCATAGTTGAAAATTTGTTAAGATTTTAATGTTTTTCTAAGTCATGATATTTTATCTTTAATGTTATGGTTGAAAACAATTACAACTTCAGGGTTTTTTACAGTCAAGATATTTTATCTTTAACAAAATGGATGGAAATTGTTGGAATTATCAAGATTTGAGACATGATATTTTTATCTTTAATGTTCGAGAATTGTTGGAATTTTATAGTTTTTCAAAGTACGGATATTATATCTTTAATTCCATTGCTAAAAAATGTCATAATTGTAACCCGGTTTTTTTTTGTTATTCTAGAATCAACACTTATTTTTTAAGGGTGTTTTTTCATCCATTTCACAAAAAAAAATTGTTTTTACTTTCATTTAAAAAAAATGTTGAACATTTACCCTAAAAAAAACATCATTCTCACATACACAATTTTCATTTTACATTGTCTTTTCATATTTTTTTGGAGTTTTTGGGCTAGAATAACCATTTTGAGGTAATAGTTCTCATTTGATCAGTAACTATGTTCCTTCTCAACTCCTTCCTAGTCAACACCCTTCTGAGCAATTTTACTTTTTTTCCTAACCAACTTCTCGACTAGATCATATGCAACAGGTGATCGCTGTGGTTCCTTCCCCAAAATGGTCAACACTTTGGATCTTAGTATCTTGCAAATGTCAGCATCGTCTTCTAAGAATAGAGACCAAAACTGCAGAACACAAAATTTCTGCCAAAAATATCAAGCACCTCTTCACCACTTATTTATTTATTATACTTAATATACACAACAAAAACTCCCTAAAATCCCCTTAATCTATTGTTATAAGCCCTTAGGCGCTAATAGACTGCATAACCAATTCCAATGCATGATGTTACTAGAGTCAAATATAATGGGGCTTAATATAAATTATTCACCATCAAACGTAAAATGCGTGTTGGTTGGAGCATTGATTTACCTTATCACACCTGTAATGCCACTTTAACCCTGGTGCGGGGATTGGAGCTTGAGAGAACAAATCAAAGGCATTTTGGTGAACTGGCTTCCACTATAATGAGGGCGTCCTTAAGGAAGAGGGTTCAACCTTTCTCCACAATGATATTGTGGTTCTAGTCCTACTTTTGGATAGGAAGAACTACCAACACCAAGCTCGAGCCTCACAGAGAAAAGCACTTGGCATCAATGACCGAGATAAGCTAGCCCTCTCTTCTGGGCGACTTTATCAATGAATAATTTCATTGACGCTCCTCGATCTGTGGCCCTCATAGCAATTCTCTGTGAAGATAAGCTCAATGCCCCTTCTATCTCCAGTCGGTGAACTATTTTTTTTTTACAATTCTTGGCTATCTCTGTCCCTGTGAACTCACGACCTACGGTCCTGCAATTCTCACCCTACCTAATGGAGAAGCACGACCCCTGCTTGTTCACGGTGTGCTCAGCTAGTGCAACCACATTCCTCGATGTGTGACAACAACTCTCAGAACGCACTGTACTATCATTAATGAATAAGGTCCCTCAGCGTCAACGGTCCTTTGTCTCCCACATGAGAAATATAAGACATTGCGGTTGCTATAGCTTCAAAACAGGCAAGGAGCAACTCACTCAATAGATCAGTGCCCCATCCATGGTTTAGTTTTGTCCAAACAACAACCCCATGACTCCTCTCAACCTTTTATGCCCTTCTCATATGCATGTGGTCTTCTAATGGCCTCATAGCTCACCTATGTAGCTACTCCCTTAACTTTCTTAGTGATTATGTATCTCTGCGGAACAGATCTGTGCACAGTAGTGTGGTGACTGATGGTGAATGCATATTCTATTTACAGCTTTGGTTATACCATAATTTGGGCACCAAATTTTGTAAGAAATCCCCACGGTGCTCGATCACATCCTCCATCAGCTTCAAATCGCTAGCTCTATACGCCTGTCTGATCCAGCTGTTTGTACACATAGAGGGCCAAATCCAGTGATGTTACGTTACAATCTAATGTTCCAACTTGACCATGCAAGGTTGCAGTTTAACAATTTCGTCAATCTAGCATTGAGTGTTTCACCTATGAACATGGATATAATGATACAGTAGATTGATTTAATGTCTCCATCCAATGATGTAATCGATTCGTTGAACGTCCTCACACCCTTTAGTTTTTCCTTGGCAGTGCAGGTCTCATGCTCCTTTTGCTAAAACAGATCTGGGATTAGCCACATCCTAAGAAATCCAATCTTTCTACTGCTAGCGATGTGCTTGACCCATTGAATCTGCTCCACAACAGGAGGTCAGCAGTGCAGTCTCCTTAATGAATTTCACTCATGTCAAAGGAGTGAATCAACCTCCTACAACTTAATGCATTGGACCTTCTGGCAATGCAATGAGCTTAACCATCAGGGAAATAATAATGTGACCTAGCTAATCAAGTAAACTCGGCTTCTATCAGACAATGGAAATTTGGCCTCATGCGGTTAACATGTCATCCCTTGTTTCCTCTCCCAGAATGGCCAATTTGCATCAATATTTTGTAAGCTCCCCCAATTGGAATTCGACTTTTATATTAAAAAACCTCAAAATGGTATTGCAGCTTCAAGGGTTTCAACGTTTTTATAGTTCACCTCCACAATTAAAAAAAATTGACCTACAAATCGATCTCAATAACGGATTCTCTGCAATAGTCAACTAGGGTGGTTATGAAGAACCACCGAAATTGAAGAGATTCTAGTTAGGGTGATTATGGAAGATCACCGAAAACTAGTCTTTTCTAAAACTCTCAACTTTATCACAGAATTAATTTACAATAAATTCTTAGGCTTGCAGGAAATATGGCTTTGATACCACTATAATATCCAAATAACAAAATAATCAATCGATCTAGCACATCTAGGTGTTCTAGTTAAAAATAATTTCAATCAAACATTGAACACAACGAGATCTGGAAATGCAGACTTTATTTATATTAATAACTGAAGAAGATGGTACATGCTCATATAATAAATTTCAAGCCCCTGTAATGGCATGCATGATTGCATATCAAAAGAGAAGACAAATGCATTGAAGCACAATCATGAACCCTGGATGGATCCACCAAACAAAATAACACCCATGGGGTGTCATGCCAAGTTCTCAAGAAAAACACAACAAGATAAATAACCCCAAATTATCCAAATGCTTAGCTTCTATGCCCTTTTATAGGCTTGATGGACTCTCTAAAGACCCTATTTTATTATTTTTCCCTCAAAAACCAAAGGTAAATACTGTCAGCTGATACCATGAGGAAATACCACGATAAATACCATGGAGAAATTTTGTCCATTTTGACCAAATCAAGAAAGAGAATATTACATCACTCCCTATGAAATTTCCCTGCAAGCACCTCAGCCCTTCCAACATTGGGCAAAGGGATAGCATAGCCCTGTCAACTTTACAAGACTCGCAAAATGTTTTCTTAGTGAATTGTCAGCTATGTTTTTCTCGGAATTTTGGTTGAAATTGCTAGGAAAAACATCAAAAACATGCAAAACCAATGTATTAATTTAATGCCAAGGGAATACTATAGTCCCTCGTGGACAGAGACTAATAAAATTGATGGAAGAAAATTGATATATTGAGAAAATAAAATTGATAAACTTTTCACATGGCAGTTCCCGAAATGTTGTGTTGAATGAATGAAAAAGACAAGGATAAGTCACAATTTAATGTTGAGATTTGTATGAGAAAACAAAGAAAACATGTTTCCAAGTGAGGAATTATATCTTTTTAACACATTATTACTTTTAAAAGTGGCGAAAAAAATTAATATGTTGTGCAATTATAATTTTTTTTAAAACATTGTCATTTTTAAAAATTGTTTAGAGCATATGGAAAATTTCTTCAACGTAATTATGATGGTTTATTTTATTCAATGTAATTCATCGCTTAAACCTCCTAAGCGTGGTTTCGATATTGCATTCTGAGATAAGGGCTCCTTTTCAAAACTAACCTTGCCAATCTATTGCCTACAATTAAATTAAACCATTTTTGAATTTTTTATATCGATATTAGTGTGGAAAAAATAGTTCTCAAAATAGCAGCTCTTCGAGAGTCACTTAAAAGTAACGAATCAACTTTTGCCTTTGATTTTCACATCGAAAAGGGAAAAATGCTGCTAAAATAAAGCTCAATATTGTAGGCTGCAACATTTGACACATTGGCCTAATCTCATCCTCTTAGCCATCCAAATAACCATTCAGAACAACACATTTAAAAGTTTTCCTTTTATTTACGAAGAACGAAAAAACAGTCACAGTTATTTTTTGCTTTCGAATGAATGCTTTAATGTCTCCTCAATCGGCTATGTTTAGAGTTTAAAGGAAACAACAAATATGACATTGATATGTCCTGGGAAATACATATATGTTCTCGTCAAGGCAAATGAATTCATTTGGCAATGCTCGGAATTCCATTGTTCACAACTAATAGCATGTAGTATCCAGCCAGTGCTACAATAGAATTTGGAGGTGTTGTCATTGTCGCTGATAAATTAAAAATTTAAATGATTGTGTAATATAAGTCACCTAAACAATATAGAAACTCATATACACACACTCCGATATAACTTTTGGTTGATAAATTAAAACATTGTGTAGTATAAGTAAATTCAAACAATATGAAAATTCATATACACATTGTCACCAAATTTAGAAAGAAGATTTAATTAGGATCCAATTTACATAAGTTATTCAGTTAACATAACTGACTCATGTTTGTTAATCAGTTAGTTTTAACCTTTTGCTTGGATTTAAGTACATAAATCTATGAAATCAATGACTGAACACATAACTTCCTCATCACATTGAGCATAATTGTTGAGGAAGAGGATTGTCTTTCTTTCTTCTTAGTACCTCAATACTTGTTAAATTTATGGTTTTTTACCCATTTCTTTGTTGAATAACAATATATTCTTATACTTAAATCTTGCACACAAACTTGTAAACATGATGTCAGAGTTTGCTAACGGTGGTAAATACAGGAAAGGATTATGAATTATGCAAAGGATGGATTATGATTAACATTATGGTAGGAAATGAACTAATTGTCCATGTGATTGAGGGTTTTCCAATGCAGGATGATCTATTGCAAGGAACAACTGAGGTACAAAGACACAATGTTTAAGGAAATGTAGGGTAAATGATATCATGATTAATGTAATAGATTCTAGCAAGTTGCTTTTAAATTTAACATGATTTTTATTTGTAAGATTTTAATAATGGTCAAGGGATGGACTCCCTTACAACGATTGAATGAGGGGTGAACACCCTCATGAAACATTTAATAAAAATAAATCTTTTCTGGATTTTCCCTTTGGGGTTTCTAGGGTATATCGATGTCCATTGATGTGTTTGTCTATGTTCCAATCTAATGACATTGCTTCCTTGCATGATGTCAATACTTACATCATCAAATATGTGATTAATTAGCATAATTAAATAGACAATGATAATGATGTAAGGTTGCAACATGGAGCGTTATGTTAATATGTTCCAACAATAGTTGTTATGTCATGTGACTTGTCATTCCGTTTCTAAAGTTACTTCTTGTAATGACGATGTTTCATTTAATGGTCACTTAAAGAATATGGAATAAGTGATTTGGAATATTATATGCTAGTAAATTCCATAAATTCTTTCTAATTGTATGTATTTTTACATGAGGTTTACCAGAGGATGTTACACGATGTAATTGGCTCATGCTTGTTAATCACTTAGTTTCAATCATTTTCTTTGATTTAAGCACATAAAACTATGAAATCAATAATTGAGCACATAACTTCCCCATCATATTGAGCATAATTGTTGAGGAAAAATATTGTGTTCCCTTCTTCTTAGTACCTCCATACTTGTCAAACTTGTGACTTTCTACCCATTTATTTTCTCAACAACATGTTCTTTTACTTAAAATCTTGCTCACAAGCTTGTAAATCTATTTATTAATCACACATCCTTATTTAGTTAATGGATAATAATATTATGTAAAAAGCTTTAACACATCTTTACTTAACTAAACTAGCACAACAACATTTAATTAATTAAATGTGGTTGATATATGCAAAAGTCATTATATCTACCACACAAACCATTGATAAATATATAATAATAAAATATTAAAAAATTACAATAAATATAATTATTATTATAATTAATAAAAATAGTTAATAATTATTAATAATAATAATTTAAATAATTAATAAATAATATTAATAATTAATAAAATAATTAGCATTTAATTATTAATTATTAATAATAAATATTAATTAATTATTAATAATTAATAATTAATAATTATATTATTAATTATAATAATAATTAATTAACAACTAAATTAAATATTTTAAAATATTTAATAATTCTTAAATAATTAAATAAAATTGAGTAATTATTGTGATCACAAAAGGTCTTAGATCTAACAATATTATTGTTAGCACTATTATTTAAAAATAATAAATACTAACAATAATATTGTTACTAAGAATATATTAATAATAAATAACAAATATTATAAACCTTATCATGAACATGGTTAACCATGATTGATTTTCATATTGAGAAAATATTTCTTACAATGTGGCATTGGGCCATGGTTGACCATGGATGACCATAATTGTCACAATGTGACATTGGACCAAGGGATATGAACGTTTCGATTGATAAACCTAAGGGATTGATAATATAAACCCAAGGGATTAATTCTAAAACCCTAAGTTATTATAAACCCAAGGGAATAATCTTAAACTTGGGGGATAAATATTATAAACCCAAGGTATATAAACTCTAAGATAAATATTATAAACCCTGAAATAAACATGGTTGACCATGGTTGACCACAAATGATTTTCATATTGAAACAATCTTTGTCACAATCCAACATTGAATAATGATTGGCCATGGTTGACCATGGTTTTCCATGGTTGAGATAATACTTATCACAATGCGATGTTAGACCATGTTTGACCATGGATGACCATGGTTTTCACAATGTGACGTTGAACTAAGAGACAATCTTGGTCACAATGTGACCATGGTTATTAGTAATGGTTGACCATGATTGATTGTAATGTCGAGACAATCTTTGTCACAATGCGACATTGGACCATGGTTTATCATGGTTGATTTTCATATTGAGACATTCTTTATCACAATGTGACATTGGACCATGGTTGACCCTGGTTGATCATGATTGATTTTTATATTGAGAAAAGTCTATTATATACCCAATGTATATAAACCCTAAGATAAATATTATAAACCTCAAAATAAACATGGTTGACCACAAATGATTTTCATATTGACACAATATTTGTCAGAATGTAGTGTTGGACTATGATTGAACATAATTGATTTTCATATTGAGATAACCTTTGGCACAATGCAACATTGGACTATGGTTGGCCATGTTTGACCATGGTTGATTTTCATATTGAGACAATCGTTGTCACAACCATGGTTGACCATGGATGACCATGGTTGTCACAATGCGACGTTGGACCAAGAGACAATATTCATTATAATGTGACCATAAATCGTATAATAAACGTGGTTGACCATGATTGATTTTCATATTCAGACAATATTTCTCACAATGCAGTGTTGGACCATGGTTGTCACAATGTGACGTTGCACTAAGGGATTGATAAACCCAAGGGATATGAACACTTCAATTGATAAACGCAAGGGATTGATAGTATAAACATAGGGGATTAATTCTAAAGTCCCAATGCATTATAAACCCAAGGGATTAATATTATAAACCCAATGTATATAAACCGTAAGATAAATTTTATAAACCCAAGAGATTAATATTAAAAACCTAAGGGATTATAAACGCAAGGGATAGATATTACAAACCCTAAGATAAATATTATAAATGTATCATACCATGGTTGATCATGGTTGATTTTCATATTTAGACAATATTTATTAGAACACAACCATTAGGGGATTTTTGAGGACTAAAATGGGCCTCTAAGGAAATTATAAAATAATAGTGGAAATAATAAAATAAAATTAGATTACATCATCAAATTTTAGAGGGTAAAAAGACAACTATTTTTTCAACTCATATTTTCAACTTAACTTTGTATGGCTTTACTCAAATTTCAAGTGGAAACACTCACTGGATCTCATTTTTCATGTAGTAAGGTCCATTGAAAGTATGCAACATGGGTACTCTTTGGATGAGGAATTAAATTTTGCATCCAACGAGAACTTCTGCTCGAACTTTGAGTAAAAACTTAGGGAGATAAGTTGAAAATACGAATTGAAAAAGTTATTTTATTATTTTTTAACCTTTGTACTTTTTTGCTCCAAAAATGGTGAATCATCCCCCATGGTTTACATCATCATCTTGAATCCTATTGTTTCTTATAATATTTATTTTGGTTGTACATTTTTCTTAGGATGCCCATTTTAGACCTGAAAAATATCCTAATGATTGGACCATGGTTGAGCATTATTGATTTTCATATTGAGAAAACCTATTATAAACCCAAGGTATATAAACCCTAAGATAAATATTATAAACCCTAAAATAAACATGTTTGACCATGGTGAACCACAAATTATTTTCATATTGACATAATCTTTCTCACAATGCAACATTGGACAATGGTTAACCATGGTTGATTTTCATATTGAGACAATCTTTGTCACAATCTGGCATTAGACCATGGTTTTCACAATGTAACGTTTGACCAAGAGAAAATCTTTGTCATGATGTGACCATGGTTGACCATGATTGATTGTAATGTTGAGACAATCTTTGTCACAATGCGACGTTGCACCATGGTTGATCATGGTTGATTTTCATATTGAGATAGTCTTTGTGATAATGCGACATTGTACCATGGTTAACCATGATTGATTTTTATATTGAGAAAAGTCTATTATAAACCCAAGGCATATAATCTTAAGATAAATATTATAAACCAAAAAAAAACATGGTTGACCATGAATGATTTTCATAATGACACAATCTTTGTCACAATGTGACATTGGACTATGTCTGACCATGGTTGACCCTGATTGATTTTCATATTGAGAAAATCCTATTATAAACCCAAGGTATATAAACCCTAAAATAAATATTATAAACCCAAAAATAAACATGGTTGACCACAAATAATTTTCATAGTGAAACAATCTTTGTCACAATGCAACATTGAACTATGATTGACCATGACTTATTTTCATATTGAGATAACCTTTGGCACAATGTGACATTGGAAAATGGTTGGTCATTGTTGACCATGGCTGATTTTCATATTGAGACAATCTTTGTCACAATGTGACCATAAACCCCATAATAAACATGGTTAACCATAGTTGATTTTCATATTGAGACAATATTTCTCACAATGCGACGTTGGACCATGGTTGACCATGGATGTCCATGGTTGTCATAATGTCATGTTGCACCAAGGGATTGATAAAATCAAGGGATATGAACATTTCGATTCATAAACCTAAGGGATTGATAGTGTAAACCATAAACCCAAGGGATTGATAGTGTAAACCATAAACCCAAGGGATTGATAGTATAAACCAAAGGGATTACTTCTAAAACCCAAATGTATTATAAACCAAAGGGAATAATATTAAACCCAATGTATTAATATTATAAGCTCAACTTATATAAACCCTAAGATAAATATTATAAACCCAAGGGAATAATAAATCCAAGGTATTAATATTAAAACCCAAGGGATTATAAAACCAAGGGAATAATGTTAAACCCAAGGGATAAATATTATAAATCCAAGGTATATAAACCCTAAGATAAATATTATAAATGTTATACCATGGTTGATCTTCATATTAGGGCAATCTTTGTCACAATGCAATATTGGACCATGGTTGACCATGATTGATTTTCATATTGATAAAATCCTATTATAAAACCAAGGTATATAAACCTTAATATAAATATTATAAACCCCAAAATAAGCATGATTGACCACAAATGATTTTCATATTGACACAATATTTATCACAATGCAACATTGGAATATGGTTGATCATGATTGGTTTTCATATTGAGACAACCTTTGCAACAATGCAACATTAGAAAATGGTTGGCCATGGTTAATTTTCATATTGAGACAACCTTTGTCACAATACAACGTTGGACCATGGTTCACCATGGTCCAACACGATTGATATTATAAACCCAAGGAAATAATAAACCCTAAGGATCGATATTATAAACATAAGGGAATGATAAACCTTAGGTATTAATACTAAAAAGCCAATGGATTATAAACCTAAGGGAATAATATTAAACCCTAGGAATATGAACCTTTAGATTAATAAACCCAAGGGATAGAAATTATAAACCCAAGGGATAACTATTATCAACCCAAGGTATATAAACCCTAAGATAAATATTATAAACCATAAAATAATCATGGTTAACCATGGTTGATTTCCATATTGATGCAATCCTTGTCACAATGCAAAGTTGGACCATGTTTGACCAAGATCGATTTTCATATTCGAGACAATCTTGTAACAATGTGACGGTGGACCACAATTGACCATGATTGATTTTCATATTGAGGTAATCTTTTTCACAATGCGAAATTCAATCATGGTTGACCATGGTTGGCTATGATTGATTGTGGTTGACGATGGTTGGATATGGTTGACCATGGTTAGCTATGATTGACCATGGTTTACCATGATTGATATTATAAATCCAAGGGATTGATATTATAAACACAAGGTATTAATACGAAAAGCCCAAGGGATTGTGAACCCAAGGGAGTAATATTAAACCCAATGGATTAATATTTTAAACACAACATATATAAAAACTAAGATAAATATTATAAACATTAAAATAAACATGGTTTACCATGGTTGATTTCCATATTGAGACAATCCTTGTCACAATGTGACATTGAACCATGGTTGATTTCCATATTGAGACAATCCTTGTCACAATGTGACATTGAACTATGGTTGACCATGCTTAGTTGTGCTTGATTTTCATATCAAGAGAATCTTTGTCACAATGCGACATTCAACCATGGTTGACCATGATTATCATATTGAAACAATCTTTGTCATAATTCGGCATTGGACCATGGTTGAGACAATGATTGATTTTCATATTGAGATAATATTTGTCACAATGCGATGTAGGAGCATTTCTAACCATGATTAACCATGGTTGACCACGATTGATTTTATAAAATATGGTTGATGATAGTTGACCATGATTGAATTTATAAAACATGGTTGACCATGATCGATATTATAAACCCAAGTGAATAATAAAACCTAGGGATTAATACTAAAAACCCTAGGGATTATAAACCTAAAGGAATTGATATTATAAACCTAAGGGATAAAAAATTATAAACCCAAGGTATATAAGCACTAAGATAAATATTCTAAACCATAAAATAAACATGGTTTACCATGATGGATTTCCATATTGAGAAAATCCTTGTCACAATGCAACAATAGACCATGGCTGATAGTGGCTGATAGTGGCTGATTTTCATATTGAGACAGTCTTGTCACAATGCGACAATGGAACATAGTGGACCACCGTTGATTTTCATATTGAGACAATCATTTTCAAAATACAACATTAAATCATGGTTGACCATGGATGGCTATGATTGACCATAGTTGACCTTGATTGATATTATAAAACCAAGGGAATAATAAACCCAAGTGATTGATATTATAAACCAAACAGAATAATGAACCCAAGGTATTAATACTAAAACCCCAAGGGATTATGAACCCAAGTGAATAATATTAAATCCAAGGGACTAATATTGTAAATGCGACGTATATAAACCCTAAGATAAATATTATAAAGAGTAAAATAAACATGATTGACCATGATTTATTTTCATATTCAGATAATCCTTGTCATAATGCGACATTGGATCATGGTTGGCCATGCTCAGCCATGTTTGATTTTCATATCAAAACAATCTTTGTCACAATGCAACATTCAACCATGGTTGACCATGATTAACCATGTATGACAATGTTTGATTTTATAAAGCATGGTTGAACATGGTTGACCAAGGTCGTGATTGACCATGGTTGACCATGATTATCATATTGAGACAATCTTTGTCATAATATGACATTTTACCATTGTTGAGATAATGATTAATTTTCATATTGAGACAGTCTTTGTCACAATGCGATGTTAGACAATAGTTGACCATCATGATTTAGTTTTTTTTATGTTTTTAAAATACTCCCATAATAGTATGAATAAAGAAAAAATATTTTATAATTAATGTACTTTTAAAATCAAATAATAGTATGAATAAATTATAATATAAAATTATTTTATTTTATTATATTTGCATTATTCTTTAAAATTTACATTATCATTTCAAAAATTATATGATCATTTTAAAAAATTTATTATTATAATATTTATTATTGTGACCATGTTTTTTTAATTGAAATATATAGTTTTCATGTTGATTAAATAACTCAAGATATTTCATATTCCAAGTTGAGAGATGAGGATATTCTTATAGCGTATTCAGCCATGTCGGAAGCATGCAAATAAAGATATGAAGGAAACTAAAGAACATGAAATTATGAAAAATGTTATCAACTTGAAAATTGGTTTCGTCTATCATCATGTATGCTAGACACAACATGTTGAATTCGACAGAGACAAGACACAGGAAGACATATCTCTCTAAGGAAAATTGATAGATGTGTGACATGGTGGAAAATCGATAAACGTGTGACATGGTGATTCCTGAAATGTTATATTTAATAAATGAGAGACATTAAAGGATAAGTCACAATTTTACATTGAGATTTGTATGGAAAATAATGGATCTATGTTCCAAATTTAATACGGTGAGGAATTATATATTTTTTTAATCACATACTATTACATTTAAAAGTGGTGAAAGTTTCTTAGAGCAGTTGGAAAGTTTCTTTAAAGTAATTAACATGACATGGCTTGTTTTATCCATGTACCTCATTGCTTAAACCTCCCATGCTTGCTTTTGATATGGCCTGTTTTATCAACGCTCATTTTTTTAAAAGGGATTGAAGTGTCGGTTTGGCTTTCTAACATGCATCACTTTACGTGACCATTCTTTTGAAACAAAAAAAAATTATACGAATTTTTGTTATGAAGGTTTGGAGATAATTCGTTGAGTTGGTTGTAATATTCCTAATTAGCTATGGCTAATTGGAATATTCAATTTTGTTCGATTTTTGCCTTCTATAATTATTTGTAAATAAAAAGTGAGGAAGGGGGAACATATCTCACTTTAGAATAAAAAATCACTTCCTAGGTAGCACAATGTTGTGACTTAAGGGGGAACCAAGGGGGCCAAAGGGGGACACAGAAATGGGGCCCACGCAAACACATGGAGGAACTGCGCAGGAGGGAAGGAACACATGGCAAGAAGGGGATCACACAGGAGAAAGTGAGCCTAGGGATTGTGAGAGGAAGAGGCTATAAAATAGAGAGGAACCCCCTCATTTGGGATCATTCTGGTTATGAGCATTTGTGATAGTCATTTCGACTTAGAGCACGCTGGCTGTTTAGCTAGCCTACAACACTGTTTAGTGCATTGAGTGTCTCCGTTCGGAGATCTCACCCTTAGCCCCGGGGGACTTCGAGTGCCTGCTCGGGCAAGGTATTTCCATTGGCATTCCAGCAGTAGATTCATCAGCATTTTAGCAGTGGTTTCATCAGCATTTTAGTAGTAGTTTCATCAGCGTCTTTGAGGAACTGCGCAGAACCCCAAGGGGGTGATTTTTGGGGGTCAGCCATTTCAAAAAAACTTTATGGGTTTTCTAGGTTTTTCGAGTAGAGTCTGATTCCATAGTTTCAACCTTTTCTAAGGAGGGGAGCAGCCCCAAATCCTCATTCGATTTCCAGTAGTAGCAACAGCATGGCATTTTTCCAGCAGCTGGGATGTAGATCAGTGTGAGGCCATTCCAGGAAAGCTTTCTGGATTTTTCTGGGTTTCTTGAGTAGAGCCTGAATCCAAAGTTTCAACTTTTTTTGAGGAGGGGAGTAGCCCCAAATCATCATTTGTTTTCTTGCAGCAACAACAGCACAGTAGCAACATCCACACAAAGAGGCCATTCTTGTCATTCTGAGAGTATTTCTTCGCTTGCCTTGTGCAAGTCGAGGTGCCATCTGTCTAATCACCTCTTGTACTCATTTATTGCTCAGTATAATAAAATGGCTTAGCATTTCTCACTGCATTTCTTGTGTATCTACTTATATTCCCGGTTTAAATTATTATATGTTGTTCCATTGTTACTTTATCACTTCTGGGTTATTATATCATTTGTGCATATTTGGTTGGAGTCTTTGTTGGGGTTTGAGGAATATTCCGGGTTAGGAATATTACAATGATATCAGAGCATAGATCTGGCTCAGCCTGTGGAGCTAGCAATCTATGACACTAGGGAAAAACCCTATATCTGTTACAGAGGTTAGAGATACAAAGACATTGGGCATAGGTTGGAGAATACCTACGGAGAGGGAGATCATGTTCTTGTGGCAGACGCAGAACAAGAGCAACTTGTGGTAGACGCAGAACAGAGAGAGCTAGTAGTGGACGTAGAGTGGATTGCAGATGAGGACGGAAAGAGATTTGCAGATATGCTCCTCAAATCAATGCAGGATTTGTTGAGACAGATTGAGGTGATGGGGCAGAGATTCATGGAAATAGAGGCTAGACAGCGGGATATCCCACGAGTTTTTCAGATTGGTGAGGGATCAAGTGCATCCCATCACTTTCCATATCAGTGTGATATTGCGCAGCAGGGGGCCTCACCTACCCCTACACGCTCTACCATGCCCACCTTCTCAGGAGGAGACACGGGGGCCACAGCCCAGCAGGAGGCAGAGCTCGGGCATATGGGTGATTATTTTGCAGAGTACCAGGCCTATGGGCAAGAGTTCAAGGAAGCCCTCTCATTCAGAGATTTGTTTTAGCTCCAGCAGGATAGCAGACCCCGCGATCATCAAAGAGGGTAACGACATTACCATGATGGTGACACCCACCGTGAAACGAGGAGATTCCACTTGCCTATGTTTGATGGCTCATCAAACAGTTCAATAAAGTCTTGGGTGGAGAAGCTGGACATTTATTTCCAAATTAACCAGATGTTAGAGGTAGAGGCCATCAAGGTGGAAACATTGCATTTGGATGGCGAGGCCCAGGATTGGTGGTTTCATGTAATGGTTACACTGGGGCACTCCATAATGATGACATATGCTGAGTTTACCAGGATACTGATGGAGCGATTTGATCGGAGGGATCCAGAGCAACATTTTGTTGAGCTGACGAGGCTCAAACATACAAGGAGCCCAAAGACCTACATTATAGATTTCTTGAGGGTATCCTTGATGGTGCGAGACCTATCCACAACATAAAGGGTCTATATGTATGTTGAGGGGTTAGCAGAGCCACTTTGGGGTTTAGTCTAATCCACTAAACCAACCACACTCCAGGATGCTATTAGCAGGACCCGGGACTTACAGGATGTCTTACCCAGGACCCGGACACCTTACCCCCAAAGGCAGACTTTTCAGTCTAAGGGGAAGGATGTGAGTATTCCTCCTCCAAAGGGGAATTCAGGACGAGTACAGCTTGACGATGATGCCAGGAGGGAGCTGAAGAAAAAGCGGTTGTGCTTCACCTGTCAGGAGCCATGGGCACCAGGACATAGATGTGCTGCTAGCAAAGCACATTTTATTGAGGTCTTCTCTGAGATCAGTGGAGAAGAGGATGACGAGGAGGATGTGGAGGCAGGTGATAGCCATGCCATATAGGTGCCTTTGCCACCTCCACCACCAACATCAGGTGGTGCATCTTTTGCACCCACTGGAGGGGCCCTTACAGCATTGCGAGGAGTTCCTAAGTATCTGACGCTACGTGTACAAGGGATAGTATGTGGCTAGTGCGTATCAGTTTTGGTTGACAGTGGGGCAACCCAAAACTTCATCGTTGCATAGATGGTTGAGCGGAGAGGTATTCAGACAGAGAGCTTTGATGGGTTTTTAGTCTTGGTCCCAAGAGATCAGACCATGACGTGTGCTCATTATGTTCCAGAGCTTTCAGTGACGATGGGAACCTACACATTGATTGACCACTTTTTCGTGGTCGATATTTCGGACACCAACATGATACTAGGTGTTCAGTGGCTTATTACTCTAGGGAAGGCCATAACAGATTGGAAGACCCTGGAGATGGAGTGGGATGATGAGAAGACAGGGAGGCATGAGAAGAATATGGGGACATCACACATATCCACCTCAGACTGTCTTGTCTCATCGGATGGAGACAGTCTTCTGAAAGGGAGACATAGAGTGGGCAGTGGAGCTGCATGCATCAGAGGCAGAAACTATAGGGCAGATGGTACACCCAGAGATACAATCTATCCTTGATCGGTATGCCATAATGTTTGGGGAGATTCCACTAGGACAACCACCAGATCAAGGGTTTGAGCACACCATCAAGCTTGAGCAAGGCATACAACCCGTGATTACCACCCCCTATAGGCACCCCAAGGCCTATCGAGATTAGATTGAGTGGGCTATCGAGGAGTTGTTTGCATTGCCAGATTTCACGCAACCATTTGTTTTGGAGTGTGTTGTGTCGGGAGATGGGATCAACGCAGTATTGATGCAGGGAGGTCACCCTATAACATTTGAGAGCTGGAAGCTCCTTTCGCTTGAGGGGTTCTTTTCCATATACGATAAGGAGATGTTGGCCATCATGCATGCATTGGCTAAGTACCGACAGTATTTGGTTGGCAACAGGTTTAGGGTGAGGACTAATCACAACAACCTCAAGTTCTTTTTGGAGCAGAAACAGCTACAGGAGAGGCCACAGAAGTGGATCAGTAAGATCCAAGCATATGACTTTGACATTGAATATGTCAAGGGTAAGAACAACATGGTAGCAGATGCCCTTTCATGTAGACCAGTCACATTGTCTCTTATGAGCTTGGATAAAGATTGGAGGGCTCGACTCTCGGTAGAGTACTCCAAGGAAAAATTTACATGTGAGGTTCTGGATGGGCAGGTGGCAGATGACAGGTACAGGGTGGTCAATGAGATCATCTACTACGGGGACTAGATCTTCTTGACTGAGGGGTCTCAGCTCAAGAAGAAGATACTCCAGGCATCACATGATTCCCCATTAGCAGGACATCAAGGTTTTACCAAAACCTACAGGGCCATTAGGGAGAGGTTCTCTTGGAAGAGCCTCAAGGAGGATGTACTCCAACACATTCGGGAGTGTAATGTTTGCCAGAGGAACAAGCGAGAGATGAGCCATCCCGCAAGATTATTCCAGCCTCTTCCCATTCTAGAGGGGAAATGGGAGAGTATTTCAATGGATTTCATCACAGGGTTGCCCATGGTACAGGGCAAGGATTGTATCTTTGTCGTCGTTGATCGACTAACGAAGTATGCACATTTATTTGCCATATCCACACACTATACAGCAGCACAGGAGGCCGAGTTGTTCTTCAGGGAGATCTTCAGGCTACATGGTCTTCCTAAGACCATCGTTAATGACAGGGACAACCATTTCATGGGCGGGTTTTGGCAGAAGCTTTTCCAATTGGTGGGGACGGATTTGACACTGAGTACCATCTATCACCCATAGATGGACGAACAGACGAAGATAGTTAACAAGTTGCTGGAGGGCTACTTGCGTAACTATGTTAGTGGGTAGCAGCAAGCATGGCTGAAGTGGCTGCATCTGGGGGAGTACTGCTACAATACTTCACATCACATGTCCATTGGTGTGTCACCATTCTATGCCTTATATTGGTATCATCCTTTATCTTCTGCTCACGTGATGTTTGGTGATAGCAAGGCTCCTAGAGCCAAGATTTGGATCCAAGAGAGTTAGGATATCCTTCAAGCTCTCAAAGATAACATGGCGACAACGCAGAACCGGCAAAAGCTATATGCCGACAGGGGTCGGGTGGAGAGACAGTTCGAGGTAGGGGACATGGTCTACCTACAATTACAGACATACCAACAGCCATCGCTGAAGTAGAAGGGGGCTGAGAAGTTCAAGCATTGCTTTTATGGGCCATACACGGTGATATGTAGGATTGGACAGGTTGCATATGAGTTGGAGCTGCCCCAAGGCAACAAGATTCATAACATTTTTCATGTATCATGCTTGAAGAAGGCATTGGGGTAGTAGGTGACCATCATGGATGAGCTACCGCCCATGGATGATGAGGGGCATTTGGTATTACAGCCGGAGGCTATCATTGACTCTAGAGAGAGACGGTTACAGAGCAAGACGATCCAGGAATTCTTGGTGAGGTGGAAGAATTTGCTAGCTGAGGATGCCACTTGGGAGAGTGAGGAGATCTTAAAGCATCCATCACTTCAGTTGCTTGAGGACAAGAAACATTTTCCCAGGGGAGAGTGTAATATTCCTAATTAGCTATGGCTAATTGGAATATTCGATTTTGTTCAATTTTTGCCTTCTATAGTTATTTGTAAATAAAAAGTGAGGAAGGGGGAACACAAATCACTTTATAATAAAGAGTCAATTCCTAGGTAGCACAACATTGTGACTTAAGGGGGAACCAAGGGGGCCAAAGGGGGACACAGAAATGGGGCCCACATAGACACATGGAGGGACTACGCAGGAGGGAAGGAACACATGGCAAGAAGGAGATCACGCAGGAGAAAGTGAGCCTAGGGATTGTGAGAGGCAAAGGCTATAAAATAGAGAGGAACCCCTTCATTTGGGATCACTCTGGTTATGAGCATTTGTGATAGTCATTTTGACTTAGAGCACACTGGCTGTTTAGCTAGTCTGCAGCACTGTTTAGTGCATTGAGTGTCTTCATTCGGAGATCTCACCCTTATCCCCGGGGGAATTCGAGTGCCTGCTCGGGAAAAGGTATTTCCATTGGCATTCCGCAGTAGATTCATCAGCATTTGAGCAGCAGTTTCATCAATATTCCAGTAGTAGTTTCATTAGCGTCTTTGAGGAACTACGTAGAACCCCAAGGGGGTGATTTTCAGGGGTCAGCTATTTCAGAAAAAACGTTCTGGGTTTTTCTGGATTTTTCTGGGTTTTTTTAGTAGAGTTCGATTCCAGAGATTTATCCTTTTCTGATGAGGGGAGTAGCCCCAAATCCTCATTCGATTTCTAGTAGTAGTAGTAGCACGACATTTTTCCAGCAGCTAGGACGCAGATCAATGTGAGGCCTTCTAGGAAATCTTTCTGGGTTTTTCTGAGTTTCTTGAGTAGCACCCGAATCCAGAGTTTTATCTTTTTCCAAAGAGGGGACCAGCCCCAAATCATCATTTGTTTTCTTGCAGCAACAATAGCACAGTAGTAGCATCCACGCGGAGAGGCCATTCTTGTCGTTCTGAGAGTATTTCTTCACTTGCCTTGTGCAAGTCGAGGTGATATCTATCTAATCACCTCCTGTACTCATTTATTGCTCAGTATAATAAAATGGCTTAGCGTTTCTCGCTGCATTTCTTGTGTATCTGCTTATATTCCCGGTTTACATTATTATATGATGTTCCACAGTTATTCTATCACTTCTGGGTTATTATATCATTTGCACATATTTGGTTGGAGTTTTTGCTAGGGTTTGAGGAATATTCCAGGTTAGGAGTATTACATTGGTTTTAAAAAGCTTTTTTTTTTATTAAAGTTTTTCACATAATTTTTTTTTAATAAAAGTTTATATTAAAGTTTTTTTATATAAAAATATTATATATATATTATATTGAAGTTTTTTAATATATATATATTATAATATTATATATATATATTATTATATATATATATTTTTTTTTTTAAAAAGAAAAAAGGATAACAAGGGTTTTATTTTTAAAGATTTTTTTGAGAAGTTTTCCAAAGCTTATAAAAGGATAAATTTAAGGTTTTTTTTGAAGAAAGATAGCTTTCTCAAATTTCCAACCATAGTTCCCACTGTTTACACAGACAGATTATGATGTGTGGGCTATTAAGATGGTGACCACCTTGCAAGCACATGATGTTAGAGATTATGTCCAGTTTGTGTTTTCAGAACCTAAAGATGAAGCAAAAGCACAAGCTCTCACTCATGCAAAGAGAGAACAATTGAAGACAGACAAAAAGAAGAATGCATAAGCATTGTAGCTTATCTAGTAGGGAGTGAACCGAGTAGTGTTCGAGAAGATTATGATTGCGTCTTTAGCAAAAGTAGCATGAGATGCTTTAGCGACAAACTATACATCTTAACTAATTCTTCATGATTGTTATTGTATATTGTATAATATGTAATTAGTTTTACATTCCGTTTTTAAGGTTAATAAGTTATTGAGACACAATTGTCTCATACCTAGATTTCACATGTATAAATAAGTAAATTTATCATTAATATGATGCTCTTTCATTGTGTTATTTCATTATGGAGTTTATTTGGGCTTGTATAGTAGTATCAGAGCCCTGGTTGAGTTGTTCCTAAACTCCATGTATTTGAAATATTTGGCATAAAGGAGACACGAAGCACAAAGAATGTGAAGATAGAGTGTAGCAAAAGGTTAGTCCAGTGGAGCAATGCAGTGGGATTCCCAAACTATTGACACTCTGTAAGTTTCATATATTTAAGTCATAATGAAAGATAATTGGAGAAATTGAGTGGCATGCTTTTTTTAGCATATCCTTGGAATTTAGAATACAAATTTCCAATACTGAGTCCAGTACCAATAATCGCTGGATTGTTTGCTAAAATTCTAAGTTCCATGCATCTAAGGGTTGCTTCTTATTTTAATTATGGGAGGCTTTATTTGCATTTACTACATCAAATGAGAGTTTACTTACAGTGAAATTTCTTAAATATAGTATTTACATTTACAACAGTAAACAAGAGTTTAATTAAAGTAAAATTTCTGAAGGATAGTATTTGTATTTACCGCAGTAAACAAGAGTTTAGTATTTATATTTACTACAACAGATAAATTTTTGAAGGATACTTAAAATGAAGTATATATATTTTGGTGGTTTTATTGTATTTATGCAGTCAACAAGAGTAAAATTTCTGACTGAAGGATACTTAAAATGAAGTATATATATTTTGGTGGCTTGAATAAAACTTTTAACTGAAGGATAGTCAAAATAAAATTTATTTTTAGAGGCTAATAAGATTTGAACCTATCTCTTTGCAAGGCTATTTTTGAAACTTACCACTAAACCACAAAACAACTTTTTTAGAACGAGAGGAGAAACAAATTTTTATCTTTTCAAAAGTAATGCATATATTTTGAATTTGAAAGGATTTGAAGAATATTTGGCTACATAACAATTATGACTTCAATAGTTTCCATAGTTGGAGTTGATCTTAATGGAAAGGAAAATTATCAAGAGTAGTCTAGAAAGCTTAAAAGTGCCCTTGTTTTTAATGATTTGTGGGAAGTTTGTCAACGCAAGAATGATAGTAATGGAAAATAAATTGCACGAGAACCGCCTGATAATGAGAAGCAACATGCAATTTGGGAGACAAAATGCAACAAGGCATATGCATTAATAACTATATTGGTGACAAAAGAGGTAAGAAGATATGTCGTTTCCTGTGATACTACATTCGAAGCACCA
The DNA here is from genome assembly GCA_000404065.3 of Pinus taeda. Lineage (NCBI taxonomy): Eukaryota > Viridiplantae > Streptophyta > Pinopsida > Pinales > Pinaceae > Pinus > Pinus taeda. The sequence continues at coordinate 72,635 of APFE030792419.1, forward strand.
AAGAAGTTGAAAAAATTGTATGATTCATACCCAAAACTCAAAATTATTCATTTATTGTTAAAGTTGTTTAATTTGGAGATGAAGGATAATGATCCTTTGAAGAGTGCCTCTAAAATAAAAGCCATTTTTCATGATATAGAAGCCATTGGAATTAAAGTAGATTTACAACTTACAACTTTTATAAAATTCCTTCACCCTGTATATTCAAACTATTTTGAATCTCTCCTAGCTAGTGGGCAGCTAAAAGAAATTACATTTGATAAACTAGTCAGCAAAATAGCTGAGAGAGAAAAAGCCTTTGAGAAGAAAGAAGCTCCACCTAACTCTAATGTATAAACTTTGTGTCTTGCACAGAAGGATCATAAGTCTCATGCTGAAACTTCTAGAGGTGATAAAAGTAGTAGATGTCATGGTAGGAGAAATTACAGAGGTAGGGGGGGGAATAATTAGGGAGGTAGACAACAAAATGATAGACAACAAAGGAATTTTAATGATAGAAAAGTTATCAAATGTTTAAATGTGGTAAAATTGGTCATAATTCTACTAACTGTAAAATCCCTTGGGAGAAATTAAGTGAAAGGAGAGAAAAAATAAATGAAAATAAAAATCAACCACCACCAGATAAGGGAAAATCATCAAATTATGCACATTACATTGTTGCTCACTGTAATTTTAATAGGAATGATGTTTTCAACACTGCATTTTCTTCATGGAAATATAGTTGGATTTTGGATTCAGGAGCCACTTGTCATATGACATTTAGGCGAGAATTTTTTGAAACATTCAGTGATGATATTGATGGTGTTATTTGCTTTGCTAACAAGTCTGAAAGTAAACCATCTGGCATTGGGTCTATTCATTTGAAGATCCCGAATTTTGCAGATTATGTTCTACAGGATGTACTTTATATTCCACAGTTTCAGTGAAATTTGATGTCTCTTATCCATATTTGGCAGCAGGGGCATTCTATTCATATATTTGATGGCATCATTGAGATAAGAAGAGCATCTGATCATGCAGTTGTTATGACTAGTGTGGAAGAAGGTACACTTTTAAAATTAAATAGTACTTCATCTACTAATTCTCATGAAATTTATGTTCTTTTGGTACAACAAAGTGATATTCTATCTCCAAGCTTGTTGTGGCATGCTCGATTTGGTCACATCAATTATGAGAGCATCAAAATTATGAAAAAGCAAGGTATTAAAGGTTTTTCGATAGTTCCAAGAAATATTACACTTTGTAATGCTTGTATTATGGGAAAGCATTGTAAACAACCTTGTGGGTTTTAACCCCGTACATAAATTACCTGCATATGAATTCTAAAACATATAAAATAAACAATGCGAGAGCATAACACATAAAACACATATACACAGAGATTTTACCTTGTATCCCAAAACCGAGACTACCAGCTTGATTTTTCATTATGTTCCTTTCAATGTCACAATACATATTTATACATGTCGATGCATCCAATACCATGGACCGAAAACCATCACATCCAAAAACATGTGTGAAAAACATGCACAAAACCATAGGTAGGTCCTATCCAGCCTAAATAGGATCCAAAACCTAATATAGAGCGAGGTTACCTACACCCCTCAAACCCCCTGTGACTCCCCCCACTACGCAATCGACGCAACGAAGGGGGGGCTTTGCCCCCCTTCCAACCCTCTGGTTAACTACATGGGCTAGTCGTGGAAAGAATATAACACAACCCAACATTCTCCCACTTGTTTTTTCTTTCCACAGGGGGCCATAGGAGAGCTTAGTCATTTATCCAGTCCTGTAACGCCAAATTTTTTATATACACCAAGAGAACTTCTCAGAGCTCACATATTTTGTCAATGCATCTGTGGTATTCTTCAAAATGTCCACCTTTAGAAGCAACACCTTTTTTTCTTCTATCATATCCCTCACAAAGTGATACTGAACATCAATGTGCTTTAGAATGATATGCAAGGTTCTTTGCCAAGAAAATTGCACTTTAGCTTCCACAGTATATCCTTATAGCTCCCTGTATTAACCCCATACTTGAACACAATCTCTGCAACCAAACTGCTTCCTTGCTCGCGTGAGTGGCTACCATGTATTCTGCCTCTGTAGTTGATAGTGCCATGACAAATTGTTTCTTACTCATCCAACTAACTGCACCTCAAAATAGGTTAAACACATACCCACTTGTAGATCTTCTCTGATCCAGATCTCCAGCCTAGTCTGCATCAACAAAGCCATGAATATCCAACACTCTGTCCAATCTTGGTTTTCCTTGGTAGCACAAACCATAATCACTAGTGCCATGTAAATACCTGAAAACCCGCTTCACCGCTATCCAGTGATCCTTCCCTGGTTTTGACATAAATCTACTCAATACTCCCACTGCATGTGCAATGTCTGGTCTAGTGCAGACCATCGCATACATTAGGCTACCGACTGCACTTGCATATGGAACATGGGGCATGTCCTCTTCCTCTTCTTGTGTCTTGGGACACTGTTCATCAGATAACTTTACACCTATAAGAATAGGAACCTTCATCAGTTTACTATCCTACATATTAAACCTTTGCAATATTGTCTCAACATACTTCCTGTAGTTTAACCAAAGCTTCCTCTTTGTCTGATCTCTTTTAATTTCCATGCCCAAAATATAGTTTGCAGCACCAAGATCTTTCATGTCGAATTTGGAGGAAAATGGGTCTTCAAATCCTCAATAATTTCTTTATCATTTCCAACCAGCAACATATCATCCACATACAAGACTAGATAAATAACACAGTCACCAATTAATTTAAAATACACAAAATGATCTGTTTTGCTTCTGGTGAAGCCAAGTCCCCATATAAATGTATCAAATTTTTTATACCACATCCTTGGTGACTGTTTTAACCCATATATGGACTTCTTTAACTTGCATACCAATTCTTTCTTACCCTTCACCACAAAATCTTCAGGTTGCTTCATGTAGATCTCCTCTTCTAGATCCACGTGAATAAATGTTGTCTTCACATCCATCTATTCTACCTCAAAATCAAAAGTAGAAACAACAGATAAAAGTAATCTAATAGAAGTTACCTTGGTAACAAGAGAAAAAATATCACCAAAATCAATTCTCGACACCTTGGAATAACCTTTTGCTACCAACTGAGCTTTGTATTTCTCCACCTTTCCTTCTACATTTGTCTTCTTCTTGAACACTGATTTCTTGTTAATGCATTTCCTTCCAGTCAGCAACTCCACTAGATCCTAAGCCTCAATTTTGTGCAAAGATGTCATTTCATCAACCATGGCCTCTTTCCAGAGTTTTCCATCCTCTAAATCTACTACTTCCTTCACAGTTCTGGAATCATCATTAATAAGAGATAAAGAAAAATTTGAATAGAAAGCATATGAACTATACCTTTCTGTCTGTCTTCTTTCTCGAATTGATCTTCTCATACCCAAAGTTTGTGGCTCTTCATCTTCTAATTCCTCCTCCACTGTAGAGTCAGATTCTTCCTCCTTTAGCTCAAACTCTATCTTCTCAAGTTCTTATGGTTGGACTTCATGTTTAATAACATCTCTTACCTCTTTGAACACCACATTTCGGTTGTACACAACCTTCCTTGTTACTAGGTTTCAAAGTTTATAACCCTTTAAACCATCCCTATACCCAATAAAGATGCACCATTAAGATTTACTATCCAACTTGGTTCGTTTCTCCTGTGTGGTGAGCACCAGTATTGCAGCAATAATGCTGCAACTCTTAGGCTAGCTACTTTACTCTTATCAACCTGGTAGTTCATAACAAACTTGGAAGCGACGGTGTTGTATACACAAGTACTAGTTCTTACTATAGGTTGTCACCTGGTCAGCCGGCGCAATATCACTAGGAGCTCAAGCCAACTTCTATGGATTCCAGAAGAAGCTCTATATGTGACGAAAGGAGAGAAAGATTGCTCTATAGATACTACTCTAACTGCAAAAAGGAGAAAGACTGAAATGTAAAGAAAACCAAGTAAATCCTAATTAACCAATGAATCCTACTTTTGCAGAAAGCACTATGAAAACCATGAAAAGAATGCCATTACATACTTAAGGAAGTAAACAACATCTAACTAAGCTATCTCTGGAAGTAAATGAGCAAAAAACATCTTTTTGGATTTTTATGCATTTTTAGGTGAATTTGACATGCATGTGATTTATTGTTTGTGAATGTGGCAACAAAGAGGTGGTGTTGAAGGGCAGTCTTCGGACTTGTGAGGGTGTAGGATGGTGTGGTTGGGTCCTATGAGGTCTCAGGTGGGGCATTCTGGAGGCTTTTCCCACACTCGGCCTTCAAAAGAAAGCCTACATGAAAATCTACAGGAGAACACAGGAAATCTACAAGAGGAAAAACAACGTTCTACAGGAAGCCTAGGAGGAGACTGAGAGCAATTTTTGCTGTTTTGAGGGTGTGAGAGTGGCTGGAAAAGGCGAATGAGGGTAGGAATGAGGTGTTAGGGTGCCTAGGGTCTAGTAAGAATTATTAGGAGAGAGAAAGATGATAGGATTGGCTCAAGGAGAGAGGAAGAAATTCTATGGAAAATGCAAGAAACTAAGGTAGAATTGAGGGGAGACTTGGGTGACCTGTAGGGCATGGATTAGATGGATGATGGGATGGCTGATAGGCTGGCCTACTGCTAGAAGATATATGTTACATAAACAACTGACATTCAACTAATGATATTAAGCAAGCAATGAAATAAGTGCATCTAGAAAAACAGAGTTTTGCATCAAACTAATCTAAACTGCAATCTATGAAAGGAAATGCTAATAACCGCTGCAAGAAAGGAAAGCATGGAAGAAGACTATGGTAAAAAAAGAAGTGAACATGATGAAGAAGGTTATAAACAAAGCAAACTAAACTATTAACCAACTAAAAAGTTGTAAACACTAGAAGTCATATGAATGAGGAAAATCTGTGTTTTTGCGGCAGCAAGAAGGTCTTTGCCTCAAATCATGGTCCCAGAGGGAGGAAGAGAGGCCAAGGTACTATTTCTAGCCTTTTGAATCTTTTCTTTACCACTACTTAACCTGCTATAGAAAGCACAAATGGAAGCAAACTATTGAATCATCAAAAGAAACCTATTCTTGACCATAAAAGAAATTCACCTAACAACAACCTGATCTACAAACTGAAATAAAACATACAAATACAAGTAAAGACGAGCTTGGCTGCTTGGATTGGGCCCTAACCTAGTAGCTTTAACCCTCTAAGGTAACTCAGTGCTAACTCAAAAAGGATTCCATCTTTATTTCCAAAAAAATAACAAGATTACATGGAACTGTCAAAATAATAAGCTCAAAGTTGAGGAGAGCCTACATAGGCAAAAGCACAACAAAAATTTGACCCTAGTGAGGCCCTAGGCCTCTCTACTTATACAAATGAAGCTACCAACAAGTTCCTTAAAATCAGGGAGGCTTAGCTCCCAAAACTCGAGATAGTCATCAGTCATCCTCCACTTGCTCGACTGCTTGCTAATGTATGACTTGGCTGCTTGTACTCCGAGCTGAATGAAGGGGAATTTGAAGTGAGGAGTAATAGATGCGAGCGACTCCCTCCTATAAGTCCTCTCCTTTGTCCACTTTGTATTATTGCTACCATTTGTCCATTGGATCATTGACTTTGACCACAAATTTCATCAATAATCTGCATTAAACACATATTAGACCACATGGCATCATAACTAACTCAACTCACTCTATAGGCATGAATATAATTAGAAAATCATACAATAATCTAAGAGAATGGTTGATTTGACTAGGTTAGGAGGTAAGATGAGCCCATATAATTACCCATTTATGAGGCTCATCATCACCCCTATTGAAAGTGTTTCTCATCCTCTGAGCAACTTAGTCCATCTCCTCATCTTTTATGGCCCTGGTGGCCTCCCTAGCATCCCATGCTTCTAATGTGGTCTCCTCTTCCTTGTCATAGAATCCTGCCTTCCTATCTATTTCTTCCCATTGCTCCTACTCTTCTTCTTCTCTTTTGCCTTCCAGCATGCTTAGCAGCAGTGGGGGACTCAATTTGAGGCCAATCCAATTGACCTTCAACCTTTTCATGGAGCGCTTATACATTGGAACTCTCCTTAATGCCTCCTTCATCCTTATTGGAGAATGATATTACTTGATCTGCAGACTATGTGGTAAAGTGTTCCATCTCCTCATACATGCATGCACACAGTCATCCCCAAGTAACCTTTCCATATCCTCAAAATGTGCAATGGCTTGTGCCTGATCACTTATATATCTAGGGGCAATCTAAGAATTATTAGCAAGCATGTTATGTGTGTTGATGAGTGATATGGGGTCTGATGGCTCAGCTCTGATCATTAATTACTCATTTTACTCCTTTATTATCAACCTTCTTATTTTTGCTGCCCTTAACTCTTCATGGTTCATCCATGAGGCCATGGCCATTAGTTGCAGGTCCCCTAAACTGGCATTGGGGTCCCACACATTCATGTCTGTGAGGGTCATGTTATGTAGGTAGAATTCTGCCATCTTTGCCTTATCTTTTGATGTACTTTGGTCACACAGGTCCATAAAATACTTGTAATCTTGGAAAGGCATTGTGCCTCTTTGTGCCAAAGTCTTTATCTGAAATTGCAACCATTGGTCCTTGAGATACAGGCCATAGGATTTTGTTGGTGTCCTACATTGCAATGCCTCCATGGACCAGTTGGCCATGCATGCCAGTTGAGTGTCTTTCTCTTGCAGTGTCTTCTTAGCAATTAATTTCAGTTTCAAGGTGGCTTCTTATGATTTCTTCTCTGTGTCTGACAACACTTAACTCTCTACCCATTTCTCAAAGTTTGCTCTCCATATGGCCAATATCCTCAACCCCTTTGGATTTGGCTATTTGCATAAACCTATGGGTCCTTATCCTTTCTTTCTCTAATTCAAAGAATAGTGGAATTGCAATTTCTTGTGCAATTATTCTTCCCGGCTCAAGAAGATTGTAGTAGGAGCCAAGACTGGGTTGGGGATCAGGTTCTTGTAGCTCTGTTTCTTCCTCCTTTTCCTGTGGCTATCCTTATACCCTTTTCACAAGCTTTTGGGTCTCCTGTAGTTTTGACAAGGTCTCCTATAGAACTATCTGTGCCTCCTGCAAGACTGTTTTTGGGTCCTATAGTTCTACCTTTTCTTTCCATGTGGGGGATCTAGAAGTCCCCCTTTCATATGTGATAGGTTCCTTAGAAGGGGATTATTTTCCTTGCGCAGAGGGTGAATCTTCAATAATAATTGGCACTTTTGAAGAAGGATGGGGTTTCCCTGTTTTGATTTTTGTGCTCTTCCTAGCCCTGAAATACATTGAGGTCTGCCTTTTCCTCTTCTGTTTTGGTTTAATTGGTGTGCTGAGGGAAGTGAGAGTAGTTGCTATCTCTCTTTCTAGAGTCTCAGGGGACACTTCTCCTTGTTCTATCTTTTCTGCCCCTTTTTCTCCTCCTTCTATTTCTCTCTCTATCTCTGTTTGCTCTATTTCTTCCTACTCTGTTTCTTTAGCTTTCTCCTCTTCTATCTTAGTTTCTTCATCCTTCCCTTTTTGTTCTGCTAAGTCACCAGTTGCTTCACCTTCTCCCCCTTTTTGCTCTTCCTCCTCACTGCCAGTAGAACTGATATCATAGGTTAGGGCTTTTATGTCATCCTCTGTTGTCATGTTTCGGAATATTTCCCATGCTATAGAGAGTGTAAATGTATGGAGGGATTCTTCCACTAAAATTTTGATTAACCCATGGTGAGCAAGCTACTCTGAATTCCCTTCTTGAACTTTAGTGCTAGAGTCAATGAGATACTGCAGGAGGAAGTAGGGGATGATGAGCTTCTGAGGGGCTGGAGTGTTCATGCCATATCTTAATTCACGAAGGATTCTAAAATGGTAACCATAGACAATGTTGTAACTCCCCTCATAGGAAATATATTTGATTATTTGGTAGCTAACCTCATCCCAAGGATATGGTATGCTAGCCCTTCTAATGCCACTTTTATCCTCTACAAGGGTTTCATTGTTTTGGAAAAAGTTTTTCTTAGCAACTTGGCCAATTGGTTTCTCATCTTTACTCCAAGGCAATCCAAGAAGAAGGGTAGTGACCCTACTGATGAATTGAGGGGTTATCTCCATGGAAAGGCCTCTAAAGGTGAAATTGGCATGTGTTCTGGTGTGAGGGACCAAAGAGTGGGAAAATTATTGAGCAATTTCCTCATCAAACCCTTGGAATTTCTCAAAAAAGTTCATCCAATTTGCTCTTGTGAATATGTCCACTACTTGGGGATGTGTGTGGAGCCTGGAGGAGTTGGTAGGTTCCTTCCTCATAAAACATCCTATCATTTTGTTTATTCTTCTTTGGGAAACCAAATGTGGAGATGGAGACAACAATGTTTGAAGAAAAGCAGAGAAACAGAGAGACTGTGTTTTTCTACGAAATAAACAAAAATTCTTTTTTGTATTTCCTCCACCTGAAGGCTTTATTTCCTCCAAAAAATTCAACCATTGTTGGCATATTTTTATATTCAATGGGGGTATTCATAGAACCTACCTCCTCAGGGTGAGAATTGTGCTAAAACCCGTGTTTTCTCCCTTCAAAACAACTCACTGGCCCTCCTGTAGAAGACTGTTGGCCCTCCTGTAGAATTCATGTAGGTTCTCCTGTAGAACCTGTAAGTGCTCCTGTAGAAAATGCTGAGAGTAGGAATATGGGAGAGATCAATGGAGAATGATGGTTAGGAGGTTGTGGGGGAACGAAGAGATTGTAGGAGCAGAGTTTCGAGGAGAGAATGAAGGAAAAGGTGGTGAGAGTGCTCGGGGAGGAGTACTTATTAGTTTCTATGGATATTTCTGGTGATGGAGGGTGAGCTGGCAAAGTGTACGCTGGCCATATGCAAACCGTTGGTCCCCACATTCCTTGTCATCATGGCCCTTTCCTCATAATCATCCCTCATTATTGCAACAGAGTTCACACTTCCTCCACTACTTGCCCTTGACATCTTTCTTGAGTTGATTGTGCGCACGTGTGGATGACATCTTCGGATGAGTGGAGTCAACTAGATGAATGTGGCCAAATTAGTTGGCCACCTTTCCCTCATTCAAAATAAACCATCTCATTTCTTTTGCATGCCTTCTAATTACACAAATGAAAGCAGAGGAGCGGGTTAGTTTCTTACGTGAGATCCGAACGTATTTGCTTGTGAGGTGTTGTGGTTCTTTCTCTCTGCTACATGCCCTTGTTTCTTTGGATGCATGTTGTCTGCTTGTTGATGTGTGGTTGTGCCTTGTGCAGGTTCTTCTCTAGCTGGATCTGAGCTTTAGGTGTCTTCTTCAACCTTCATATTTACACACTCTTGCTGCTGATGCTGGATTTTAGTGGGATCAGCTGCTATAGGAATTCCTACAAAAGCTCCTATAGCTTCTTCTCCCCTTGAAAATTCAACTTCTTTCTATGCTTGGAGTAGTGATGATGATGCTAGAGATGTAGATAGAGATGGATAGGTAATAGATAGGCTTCAGGGGAGTTTCATGGTGCTTCCTACACTCTTATTTTTTTGTTCCTTTCCTCTTTCCCGAAAACTGTTTTTTTCTCTGTTTTTCTTGGCAGGAAGAAGAGTGATGCTTGGGGTGTGATGTGGGCTTGGACATGATGGAAAGGAGATTTGAAGACTGTAGGAGGATTTATAGATGTTTTATGAGGCTTCCCTATCCCTCAAACTGCCTTTTCTATCCATTTCTGGCTCTCTGTAATTCCTACAGGAGCATCCTATAGAAAACACAGAGCCTCCTATAGAAAATACAGAGCCTCTTGTAGAAAATACAATTTTCGAAAAAATAAGCACAGTGAGGTGAAAAAATGCCAAGAATGATGGAGAAAAGTGTAGGAAGGTAGGATAGGTGCTGGTGTTGGTTTCAAGGCTCCCTTGGCACCTTCTGTTGCTTCCTATAATCCTCCTGCAAATCTACAATGCAACTGGAAATTCATTTTTCTTTTTCTCTTTTCTTTTTTTTTGAAAACAACTAAGGCACCTTAGGGAGGTTTTCACCCTCATTGCCTGCCATGGGCGCCTCCAAGGGAGGTTTTCACCCAAGGATCTTATTTTTCTTTTTTCTTTTTTTCTTTTTTTTTGACATCACTGGGCCTTTTTAGAAGAGGTTTTCAACCCAATGATGGGACTCAAGCACCTCATGGAGGTTTTCACTTGATTCCTTATTTTTTTTTATTTTTTCTTTTCCTTCAGTCAGTGGATGAAGTGGAGGCTAAGACATGCTCCACTTCCATCACTATATTATTCAAATATTCAATGAACTCTCACTTGGAGAGGGGTTTCTTGTAGACTTTCAACCGATGTACATTGACAAGCATGGGGATGGCTTCATCATCAATGGTTCTGATCAGAACTGAACCATTGTCATTGCATTTTTCCACAGTGTAAGGTCCCAACCATCTTGTCCTTAGTTTTCCCTTGAAATATTTGTATCTTGAATCATAGAGTAGTGCCAAATCTCCCTCTTGGAATTGCTTCTCCTTGATGTTTTTGTCATGCCATATCTTTCTCTGAAGCTGAACTACCTCTGTATGGAAAATGGCTTGCATTATGTGTTCATCCAATCCATTGAGCTAAAGTAATATTTCTTTCTGTGCATGGCTAAGGTCTAGGTCTAGTTGAGCTGCCATCCTCAGGGTATTGAATTCAAATTCTATTAACAACAAAGCCTTCTTCCCATAAACCAGCTCATAGGGTGTGAACCCTGTAGTGGTCTTCCATGTTGTATTGTAGGCCCAAGTGGCCTCAGCTAATCTATCCGCCCAATATTTTCTACTGCTGCTCACTACCTTTGTCAAGATCCCCTCCAATGCTCTGTTAGTGATCTCCACCTTCTCATTGGCTTATGGATGGTAAGGGGTCGAATTCCTGTGCTTGATTCTATGATGTGTGAGCAGGTCTTCAATCAAATTGGAAGTAAACTGACTACCTTGATCCGTGACCAATTCTCTTGGATACCCGAACTTGTAGAATATGTCCTCTCTCAAAAATTCAGCTACTTTTTCCTTTGTCGTTGCTTTGATTGCTTTTGTCTCTACCCACTTTGTCAGGTAATTGGTGCACACAATGATGTATTGCTTCTACTTTGAAGGAGGGCTGATAGGCCCCACAAAGTCCATGCCCCACTTCTCAAATGGCTCAAAGGTCACTTGAGGTTGCATGGGCATTTTATAATTTGGAGTAGGTTTCCCCATCCTCTGACATTGATCACACTGGCTAGTATATCTCCTCACATCTTGATGAAGAGTGGGCCAGTAGTAGCATGCTTGCGGTATCTTGAAGGTAGTTGTTTTTGCTGCAAAATGACCTCCACAAGGCCCATCATGAAAGGTCAGGAGGATGTCAAATACTTCCTCCTCCCTGACACATCTTCTCAAGATCTAATCTAAGCCAAGTTTGAAGAGATTGCCCCCAATCTAGGTGAAACGGGTGCTTTTCCTTACTATCTTGCTCTTCTATTTTGAGGACAGGTGAGGTGGAAAATGTGTTGAAACCAAGTAGTTTACTATATTAGAAAACCATGGAGAGGGTACTGAGATAGCAAATAGATGTTCATCTGGCATTTGGTCATCCACCATTCCTTCTTTACCTGGCAGAAAATTTACTCTAGACAAAAAGTCAGCAACAACGTTTTCTTTACCAGGCTTATCAATAATGGTCAAATAAAATTGTTGCAATAAAAGCAACCATCTAATAATGCGAGCATTCACATACGGTTTGTTCATTAAATATATAATTGCAACATGATCAGTGTGCACAAAGGTTTGATAGCCTATGATATAATGTTTGAATTTGTTTAAGGAATGCATGACAGCTAGGAGTTCCTTATTAGTCACCGTATTGTTTAACTATGCATTTGACAAGATTTTGCTTATAAAGTATATGGCATAAGGCAACTTTTCATCAATTTGTCCTAAGGCTGCTCCTATTGCTTTGTTCGAGGCATCTGTGTGAATGTGGAAAGGTAGGGCCCAGTTTGGGCCTCTTAGAATTGGGGCAGTCACGAGCTTGCTCTTCAAGGTATCTAGGGCCTCTTGAAAAATTTTTGACCATGTGAACTCGACATATTTACCTAAGAGGCCAAACAAGGGAGAGGTTAGCTTGCTGAAATCTTTAATGAACCTCCGATAATACCCAACTAAACCTAGGAAACTTCAGACATCTCTCACTTTTTGAGGAGGTGGGACCCTATGGATGATGGCAATTTTGTTGGGGTCCACCTGCAATCCTTGTTAAGACATTGCATGACCTAGCACGGTCCCTTAAGTCATAAAAAAATCACATTTTTCGAGATTGAAGGACAGTTTCATCTCAATACACTTGTCTAGAACTTTTCCTAGATTAGATAAGGCTTCCTAAAAGTCAGAGCCATAAGGAGTAAAGTCATCCATGTATATCTCTACTGCATCATGAACTAATTCAGAGAATACACTCAATACCACTCTTTGGAAAGTGGCAGGAGCGTTACACAAACCAAAAGGGAGGATCCGATATGCAAAGGTACCCCAACGACAAGTGAATGTGGTCTTATCTTGGTCTTCCGGGCTGATTTGAATCTGATTGTACCCGCTAAACCCATCTAGGAAAGAGATAAAAATTTTCCCTACTAGATCATCTGACACTTGATCTATGAAAGGTAAAAGGAAATGGTCCTTTTTAGTGGCTTTGTTCAATTCCCGATAGTGAACATAGATTCTCCACTTACCACTTTTCTTTGGCACTAGCACCAAAGGAGAGACCCATTCACTGTTAGAGATGGGGTAGATGAATCTTGCATCAAGCAATTTCTGTAATTCTTCCTTAACAATATCTTTATGTGCTTTATTCATCCTCCATTGAGGTTGCTTGACTGTCTTGCAATCCTACTTGATGTATATATGATAAGTACATACTGAAGGGTGCACTCCCTTTATCTCCTTATAACTCCAGGTGCAGGCATATAGGTGTTTTCTCAGCAAGCTACATAGTTCCTTCTCTTGGGAAGTGGATAGGGATGGATTGATTTTCAAGGTTCTTTCTGGGCCAAACTTTATATTCTTAACACAAAGAGGAGTGGAGTCAGCCGCACAGAGATCAGTGGAGGGGTTGTTTTTGGTTTCTCTTACTATGTCCTCTAATGGTGATACACTGGGAGGTGGATTCTGAATCATATTTTCGATCATATCATCCTCATCTTGCGGTTTTCCCCCAATGACGATTTTTAATGCACAAATCAGTGCAGAATAGACTTCATCCTCATCTTCCTCCTCCAACCAGAGAGGTATATCATGTTCTAGCAAGGGTTGGGCAGGCAGATATAGGATTAACTACTTGGACATATGCCCGTTCTTTATGCTCATGTTCCCAACTTGACAGCTAATGTAGGCATCAACAGTAGCCAACCAGGGTCTTTCTAGAATGAGAGGATACCCAATGAGCTTTGCCTTTGGCTGGAGAACTGACAAATCACCAGGGTACTCCTAAGAATCAATGGAGACCATCACATCTTCCACAATCCCCTCAGGGGTCACGGTGGAGCAGTCTGCAGGTTGTAGCACAGTTGTGGTCTTCCTCAAGGAGCCCTCGAGGTTGAGTTTGAACATTGTGTCTTTTCTTGTCACATTAATGGTAGCTCCCAGATCAATCAAAGTGTGTGGGATCATGGAGCCATTGATTGGACATCAACTACTTGGCTTCCAAGGTCCAGATATTTTAGACGGATTAACTACCCTAATATCAGGTCAGATAATTGACCTATGACATTGATGGTTGGGGCATCTCTCTTCTGCCTTCCTGGATGCCTAAAGCACTTCTCTTTGATCAACCTATTATGGATAGGCACATCTTTTATGGCTTGGAGAAGTGGTATATTCACACACAAATGTTTCAATTCTCCTAGGAGTTCAGTTTCCTCTGTGGTAGGCTGGACTGTTGCGGATAGTCTCTCAGGAAAGGGTGGATTTTCTTTAGGTTTACTTTCCTCTTTATCTTCCTCAACCTCCCTGGGTGGGGGCTGGCTATCTAGGAGAACTTTCTAAGATCTCAAGTTAATTTCCTGAATCTCCACAGCATAAGTCGGGCATGATGGTTGCCTGCTATACACTGCTAAACCTATCTGTTGTTCGGCTTTGGATTTGGCTGGGCAGGCATTTGGGGTGGCTTTGGTGGAGCAGGAGGTAATAGTTGTGGTTAGGTAGGTGGTGGAGGCAAAGAAAGGGAGGAGAGTTGTATTGGAGCCTCCACCCCTGATGAGATGCATTCCACTCAGGTTGCGGCTGAGCATAGGATTGAAATGAATGGGCGGCTGGTTGGGCATGATATGGAGATGTGAACGACCAAGGAGGAGGTGTGGACTAGGAAGGATGAGTAGGGGGGGCCCAAGAAAGTATGGAAGTGACTTGGTTGGCATTGTAGTATTCCTAATATGTCCCTTGCATCCCCTACTGATATGGTTTAGGTCCATGCAGCCTCCTTTGGTTTATGTAATAGAGTTTTTTGGTGACTCCCTCGGCCCCTTGATATACAACATTAAGTCCGAGTAAGGAATGACACTTGTCTATAGAATGATTTTCTTCACAGACTAAACAAACCTCTATAGACTTCAATGGGCATTCATTCTTAGGGTGTCTCCTGGTGCATCTACGACAAAAAATGGCCAAAGCCCCCTCTACTTCCTCTTGTTTCCTTTTGATATGCAAGGTATCCATTTGCATGGCAAGAGTATACAGTATCTCACTCTTGAAGTCTTCCAGCATGTTTCCAATTTCTGATTTAATGGATGAGATAGAGGAAGAGGTATTGGTTATGGGTTGACTCCCCCTACCTTTCTTTTTGGGTGCTCTAAGATAGTTTGTAGAAATATTCTTTATGTCCTCATAGGATAGTTGGTAGATGTCTCCCCCAGCCAATAGATGGAGGGTGTCTAAAAGATCTTCCTGAATTCCCTTGAGCAAGGCCAACTTTAGAGACTGAGGGTCAATTGTACACCCGGCCCTTTTGTAACTGAGCTGGAACCTCTCCTCATAGTATTCCAGGGACTCATCACTTCCTATAGTCATTCAGGAAATTTTTTCTTTAGTATCTTTGGACATACAATAGTCTCGATACTTGTTGTTAAAGGCTTGCTGCATATGAGACCAAGTTGTGATGTTATTTCCAGGTAATCCCATGAACCAGCACAATGCTACATCCATGAGAGTAGAAGGGAACAGTTTCAACTTTTTCTCATCTTTTGCATAGTCATAGGGTCGATAGATAACAACAAACTCAAAAAAACAAGTGTTAGGATCTTTTGTAGTTAGACCATGGAAATGAGGTAGGGTGGAAGGGCTTATATTCCTCATTTTGGTGTCCCCGATGGTCTCCCGAATAAGAAAGGTACCCTCTATTCTCTCTCCATTCCCCCTAGCTTTTCTATGTTCAGCAATTGGCTCCAAAGGGATATTTTCTTCTTCTTCTTTCCCTATAGGTTCTTCAAATATGTTTGGTTGTTCATCTAAGGGTTCTTCTTAGTCGCAGCCACCGAAGAAGAGAGAAAGTTGGTTGTGTAAAGCAGTGGGGGTGTTGGGAAAAAACTTTTCTAAATTATCTCTATTCCTACGAGGCATGAAAGGAAATCTTTTTGGTTGGTTTTTGTTTTTTTCCCCACAATTATAGTACCTGCAAAACTGAAATTGATTTAAAAAAACAAATTGCAACTAACTCAAATGAACTTGTTGAAATGAAATTTGCAGAATTGAAAAGGTAAGCAAGGAAATGCAAAACTTGAAAGGAAAGGAAATGACTAGTCTACTCTTGCTGAAATAAACTATTAGTAGAATGTTGCAATGGAAAGTAGAAGAAAGCAGTAATCACAAAATACTATGATGCTTCCCTGGTAATGGTGCCAAAAAGTATGTTGAGCAATAGTATTGCAGAAATAATGCTGCAACTCCTGGGCTACCTACTTTACTTTTATCAACCTGGTAGTTCGTAACAAACTTGGAAGCGACGATGTTGTATGCACAAGTACTAGGTCTTACTACAGGTTATCACTTGTTCAGTCGACGCAAGATCACTAGGAGCTCAGGCCAACTTCTATGGATTCTAGAAGAAGCTCTATATGTGATGAAAGGAGAGAAAGACTACTCTACTGATATTACTCTAACTGTAGAAAGGAGAAAGACTGAAATGTAAAGAAAACCAAGTAAATTCTAATTAACTAATGAATCCTACTTTTGCAGAAAGCACTATGAAAACCATGAAAAGAATGCCATTACCCACTCAAGGAAGTAAACAACATCTAATTAAGATATTTCTATAAGTAAATGAGCAAAAAACATCTATTTGGATTTTTATGTATTTTTAGGTGAATTTGACATGCTTGTGATTTATTGTTTGTGAAAGTGGCAGCGAATAGGTGGTGTTGAAGGGCAGTCTTGGGACTTGTGAGGGTGTAGGATGGTGTGGTTGACTCCTAGGAGTTCTTAGGTGACCTTCTGGAGGCTTTTTCTACACTTGTCCTTAAAAAGAAAGCCTGCAGGAAAATCTCCAGGAGGACATAGGAAATCTACAAGAGGAAAAACAACGTTCTACAAGAGGCTTACAGGAAGAGGCTGAGAGCAGTTTTGGCTGTTTTGAGGGTGTGAGAGTGGATGGAAAAGGTGGATGAGGGTAGGAATGAGGTATTATGGTGCCTAGGGTCTACCAAGGATCATTAGGGGAGATAAATATGATTGGGTTGGCTCAAGGAGAGAGGAAGAAACTCTATGGAAAATGTAGGAAACTGAGGCAGAATTGAGGGGAGACATGGGCGACCTGTAGGACATGGATCGGATGGAGGATGTGATGGCTGATAGGTTGGCCTGCTGCTAGAAGATATATAATGCATAAACAACTGATATTTTACCAATGAGATTAAGTAAGAAATGAAATCAGTGCATCTAGAAAAACAGAGTTTTGCATCAAACTAATCTAAACTGCGATCTATGAAAGGAAATGTTGATAATTGCTACAAGAAAGGAAACAATGGAAGAAGACTATGGTAAACAAAGAAGTGGGCATGATGAAGAAGTTCAGAAATAAAGCAAGCTAGACTATTAACCAAATAAAAAGCTATAAACACTAGAAGTCCTATGAATGAGGAAAATCTATGTTTTTGGGGCAACAAGAGGGTCTTCGCCTGAAATAATGGTCCCAGAGGGAGGAAGAGAGGCCAAGGAACTGTTACTAGCCTTTTGAATCTTTTCTTTACCACTGCTTAACCTGCTATAGAAATCACAAATGGAAGCAAACTATTGAATCATCAAAAGCAACCTATTCTTGACCATAAAAGAAATTCATCTAACAACAACCTAATCTACAAACTAAAATAAAACATATAAATACAAGTAAAGAGGAGCTTGGATGCTTGGATTGGGCCCTAACCCAAGAGCTTCAATCCTCTAAGGTAACTCAGTGCTAACTCAAAAAGGATTCCATCTTTATTTCCAAAACAATAACAAGATTACATGGAACAGTGGACAATCCGGAACATGAAGCTACAAAAAACTTCCACAGAGGCTTGAAATCCAACATTACATGGAACTGTCAAAATAATAAGCTCGAAGTTGAGTAAAGTCTACACAGGCAAAATCACAACAAAAATCCAAAACAAATCTGACCCTAGTGAAGCCCTAGGCCTCTCTACTTATACAAATGAAGCTACCAACAGTTTCCTTAAAATCAGGGAGGCTTGGCTCCCAAAACTCGTGATAGTCGTTAGTCATCCCCCACTTGTTCAGCTGACCGCTAATGCATGACTTGGCTGCTTATACTCCGAGCTGAATGAAGGGGGATTCGAAGTGAGGAGTAATAAATGAGGGGGACTCCCTCCTATAAGTCCTCTCCTTTGTCCACTTCAAGTTATTCCTGCCATTTGTCCACTGGATCCTTGACTTTGACCACAAAATTCATCAATAATCTGCATTAAACACATATTAGACCACATGGCATCATAACTAACTCAACTCACTCTATAAGCATGAATATAATTAGAAAATCATACAGTAAGCTAAGAGAATGGTTGATTTGACTACGTCAGGAGGTAAAATGAGCCCATATAATTAACCATTTATGAAGCTCATCACTTTGGAAAATGTACATATGCATCACATCCAAATATGCTCAGATGTGAAATAGAGGGATTCTTACCAGTCCATACCTCTTGTGGAGTCTTATCCTCCAATGTTCATGAAGGTGATCTGTTGACCAGGTAACATCCTGTCTCCACTGCCTCTACCCAGAATTCTTGTCCTAACCTGACACCACTGAGCATGCTTCTCGCCCTTTCCATCAATGTCTTGTTCATTCTTTCTATAACTCCATTTTTCTTAATTTTGTATGGAGTAGTCTTATGTCATGCTATACCACACTTCTTATAGAATTCTTCAAATTCGTTACTGCAAAACTCTGCACCGTTATCTGTCCTCAGCACCTTTATCTTCTTCTTTGTCTGGTTTTCCGCCAGAGCCTTAAATTCTTTAAACCTGTCAAAAACTTTAGATTTCTTCTCAAGGAAATATATCCATGTATTCTTTGAGAAGTCATCTATAAAAGATACATAGTACACAGACTTACCTAGTGATGGAACCTTCACAGGTCCAAACACATCATTGTGCACAAGCTCTAATATCTATTTCGCGCTCTTACCACCAGAGGGAAAACTCACCCGATTCTGCTTCCCATAGACACAATTTTCATAGAAATCAAAATCCAGAGAGCTATTACTCATACCTTCTACCATACCTTTACCATGAAGTATCTGAAGGCCCTTCTCTCCAATATGTCCAAGTCTTTGATGCCACAACATGGTCTTCTCTCTGGAGACCACTAGATTTCTACTCCACTTTCAGAAACCACAGAACTGTTGCACCCATCAACAACAGTGCTACCTTCTAGCTTGTACATAGTTCCAATTTGAAATCCCCACATCAATACGAGTTCCCCCAGAACCATCTTGCAGGTATCCTTCTCGAACACTATTTTTACACCTGCATCATCCACCTTGCTTACAGAAATCAAATTTCTAGCTAATGTAGGAATATGCAAAACATCCGGAAGTGTTCTAACCCTTCCACCTTGCAACTTCAACTTTACTTTTCCGCGACCAATGATTCTAAACTTCCCGTCATTCCCCAAGAAGACATCACCACCATCATATTTTTCATACTTGCAGAACCACTCTCTATGGGGAGTGAAGTGAAAGGATGCACCTGAGTCAATCAACCATGCCTTGTGATCTACATGTGTACTTGAAGAAGCCAAGTACACATCCGCACCTTCATCTGAAGTGGTTTTCGCCTCTGCAGAAGGAGCATCATCAGATCCCTTTCCTTTATCAGGAGCTTTAGATTTACAGTCCCTTTCGTAGTGCCCTTCCTTTTCGCATTTCCAGCACCCCACCTTTACAGGTTTTCCTAGATATTTAGATCTACCTCTAGATTTAGACCTCCCACTCGATGACTTATTTTTGTTTCTGTTATGGGACCATCCTCATACAAACAAGGCATCACCATTCTTCCTCTCCATATTTTTCTGTCTCATTTCCTCCGTCAACAAGGATGAGACTATTTCATCAAACTACAAGGCAGTTGCATTGCTACCTAATGCAATAACTAGAGTATCCCACAAATCTGGTAGAGAACACAACAAATTGATGCACTTATCTTCATCTGAAATTTTAATATCAACATATCATCACTAATGTACTACAGTATTAAATGCTTCAGATGCTTTGTCACCGAGTCTCCATCTTTCATCCTCAGGTTATACAACCTTTTCCATAGGAACAGTGTATTCACTAGAGACTTAAATTGGTATAAAGTCCCTAACTTGTCCCACAAAGCCTTCGTTGTGTCTTCCCCTGATACATTCAACAATACTGAATATGAGATACACAATCGTATTGTGCTCTTTGCATTCTGATCCAACTTCCTCCATTCTTCATTGGAAACTCTTGTTGGTTTAGTACCTGGATCTACCATGATCCACTGATCTTTATCCACCAATAGATCCTCCATCTTGAGTTTCCATAACTCAAAACTCTGACCATTAAATTTCTCGATTTCTATCTTTCCACTGCTCACCATCTTCTTTCACCACTAGAATTGCTCCCGCAGATCTCCCACTGAACAGGGTCTACCATAGACCCGAGAAAAACCTCTCAGCAGCAAAGGAATGCCCTTGAAGCCAAAACAACTTTGATACAAAATGTAGGTTTTAACCCTGTACATAAATTACCTACATACAAATTCTAAAACACAGAAAATAAACAATGTAAGATCATAACACATAAAACACATATACACATATATTTTCCCTGGATCCCAAAAAAGGGACTACTAGCTTGATTTTTCATTATGTTCCTTTCAATGTTACGATACATATTTATACATGCCGAAGCATCCAATACCATGGATCGAAAACCATCACATCCAAAACCATGTGCGAAAAACATGCATAGAACCATATGTAGGTCCTGTCCAACCTAATATAGGGTCCAAAACCTAATATAGAGTGGGGTTACCTGCACCCCTCAAACCCCCTATGACTCCCCCCACTACGCAATCAGTGCAACAAAAGGGGGGCTTCACCCCCCTTCTAACCCTCCTGTTAACTACGTGGGCTAGTCATGGAAAGAATATAATGCAACCCAACAAACCTTTTCATAGTTCTTCTCTCAAATCTTCACGAAAATTAGGTCTTATACATTCATATTTATGTGGACCTATGTCTGTTGCAACTACCAATGGTGTTGGAAATAATACTGAGAGGGGGGTGAATCAATCTTATAAGATCTATAATTTTATTTCCCAAATGGATTTATATACGCTATTTCAGCTAAGTGAACTAGTGTGTACATGTGACTGTACTTAAAGCAACCAATGTATATGCATAGAACTTTTGATTTAGATGACTTATCATGTATTGAGATTTAACCAGTATATCAGAGATTTATTAGGAAGTGCAGTAAAAATAGAATAAAGCATCACACATAAGAAACACACATGAACACCAAGATATAAGGTGGAAACCCAATGTGGGTAAAAACCACCTGTTGCCATCATCTCTATCTTCTTTTAACAATAAGAAAATCTATTTACAATCTTGTACTGGTGCAAACTCATACCAGTGCGCAGGAACCCACCTGTAGAAGGCTACAACCTTCTCTCGTTCTCCAACTACTACTGGAAAGGAGCTACAACCCCTAGCTCTTATACTATCCAATATGTTAACTAGTACATAGGCGCCAACCTACAGAAAACTCCACTCTTCCACCAGGGACCACGTTTCATGAATTTTCAGACTGCATACTCCTGGAACACAACACCACAATCTGAAGCCCACTTTTAATCCAATTTTCATACTGGACCAATCAACAACATTGAATCTCAAAAAGTCATAACTGCAATACAACCATCAAATACATCTACATCAACCAATCACTGAAACTCAATCATCACTTTCTGAATCAACCATAATTGAATCAATCAATCACTGACAACCCATCATCACTGAAGCAAATCACAATCAATCAATCTGATCATTTAGAACACTGTTACCAGAATACAGTCATCAGAACAGAACCCAGAACTCTACAACAGCAAACAGAGACTACTGAAACTTTAAATATCATGCTTCATAAGGTATATACTACTTCCATGTGTTGAACAGCATGTATATGCACTTTTACCGAAGGGAACCAGCATACAGATCTGCAAACTATAATTTATGATGTATACACTACTTTGATATGTTGAACTAGTGTGCATATGCTCTTTTACTAAAGCGAATCTGCGTGCAGATCTATAAATCCTAACTTAAAACATCACAACTATTCCATACTTCAGTCATACCCAGATCCTCACATTTACATAATAAAACACGTGTCAGTATTCAGATCTAGACTGTTCAATATCAAACCACATAATGAGAATACTTTTAAGCCTTTATGATCCTAGTCCATCAAACCTTCATCATCCATATAGGTGCCTCCTTAGATCAGATCAAGCAAACCATCAGAAGCTCATTAACCTGCATATATGATCCAACACCTCATAATATATTCAAAGTACTTGCACGCTTAGCCTAATGATCTTCTCCTACTTATATAGTTTTAGGCCTTTGTCAATACTGTGGACCAAAACTACTTAGGACCAATACCTTAGACCAAATACCTCAGACCAATTACCTTGGGTCAAATACCTTGGACCAAAAACTTTGTTTTTCCAAGATATACGTGCTTTTCCTTCTGTGAAAGTGCGTGTGTATGTATATGCTCCCTTTTTCAGTAAACCTGCATGTATATGCAGCTTGGACAAGGTGAAACTGTGTATACCTCTCTTTCTTCATTCCTTGTAGTCCGATCTATAATTATTTGACCTGTCGCATTGTAAGCTTTCATCTGAGTGAGTTTCCATCAAGGACAAAATCTGTATCATAATGCCAACAATCTCCCCCTTTGGACTTGATGACAACAACAACACCAAGACACTCTCCCCCTTTGACATCAAGGACAAAGGGTAGACAAATATATTCTCTCCTTTTGACATACATTATGATGTTCATGCTCCCCCTGAGTACATGTTGAATTCTCTTATTGAGCTCCCCTTTTATACGTGATGAAATGCACTGAGACTATCCATGCTCCCCCTGAGTACATGCTGAATTCTTTGATTGAGCTCCCTTTTTGTATGTGCTGAGATGCACTAAAACCATCCATGCCCCCCTAAGCACAAGTAGAGTTTGCAAAAATATTTTCCAAAAGATTAACATGAGTCTATAACTCAATTATGTCAGTATGACCTTCCTATGACCAGTGACTCATACATACATCCATTCTCCCAACCAAGTGGGTATATACCAAACTTGACTTATCCACCCAACTAAGTGGGGATATACCAATTGTTTATACATGACAGAAACAATAAATATTACATCATCCATCTTATGCAAAGTGGGGATACAAATTACATCATTTCTCCAATAGGACTCATTCAAATGTATGAGAAGATATATCACATCCTAGAATTTTACATGGCTTAAGCAACAAAAGGTATAAACATCTGAAGCCATAGTTGGACTCAGCAACCATAATGCCAACAATGCAAAATGCGAGTGAAGGTTAATGCTCCACCTGAACCTGTGCTACCTGTGCATTGTTAGCAAGTCAATGATCAAGGCATCTTTGTCAGTTAGATAAAAATTAATGAACATAGGATATCAATAGACTGTGATCATCAACATTAGACAAAGCACCCATATCAGAGCCTGCCCCACTCTTTTTCTTGTCTTAAAACATATACACTCCTTACCATAACAAAGTTCATGTGGAGTTTGAGTGTTGTTTACTCGAACATTTGCTTAGTTGAAAATAGTTATGGCAGCGAATGCAGCTTCGCCCCAGAAGGTTGCATGAGTTCTAGATTCATCTAGCATAGCTCAAGCCATTTGTTGAACATTTTTGTTCATTCTTTCTACTACTCCATTTTGCTGAGGGGTCCTTGCGGTGGAGAATTGCCTTTTTATTCCATGTTGTTCACAAAAGTCAAAGAATTCATCTAAGGTAAATTCCCCTCCTCGATCAAATTTGAGGCATTTGATTTTTCAATCTGATTCATTTTCAACCAAAGCTTTGAAGGCTTGGAACTTTTCAAATGCTTCATCTTTACGTTTTAGAAGACCTATCCAACACATTTTGGAAAAATCATCAATGAACAAAATAAAGTATTCTTCTCCACGAGGTGACTTTTTTCTCGATGGTCCACATCAATCAGTATGGATAAGTTCAAGAGGCTTACTAACTGATCATTCCTTTTACATGAAGTGAACTTTGGTTTGCTTACCGATTTGACATGGTTTGCATATTGTATTTTCTAGGATGTTGATATCTCGAAGATCATGAACAACCATGAATCTGCATGCTTTTCTTATTTGAGAAAAGCTTAGATGTCCCAATCTTCTATGCCACGACCAGTTTTCATCATTTTTGCTTACATAGCATTGTTGTCCTCCCTTGAGCATATATAAGTTGTTTGGAGTTCTTATAACTTTTATCACAGTCTCTCCTATATCAAGCTCACGAACAACACATCCGTTTGATCGAAACGCCACTTCATTTCCTTGATCACACATTTGACTGACACTCTACAGGTTATTCTTTAAACTGTCTACATACATAACATTTCTAGCTTTAACCTTTTCTTTCAAGAAAATAGAGCCTTTACCTTTTATGACAGTAGGAGTCTTGTTTCCAAATGAGACATCTTTTTCCTTTTCTAAGGCATTAAATGAGTGAAGTTTTTCTTTGTCACCTGTCATGTGTTTTGAGCATCCACTATCGATGTACCACTGATTTTCTTGTCCTTCTGCATACAAGGCTATACCACATCTTTCTGTTTGAGATTCTTTCCTTCTCCATATCTTGGGATTTAATGGAGTTTTCTCCTTTTGATATGTTTGCCAAAATTTTCTCCCGCATTTAGATTTTTCATGACCAAAGTTGTTACAAATTGAGCATTCTATTTCATTTTCAAGAAGAGAAAAGTTATTATAGGAAATTTTCTTGATCCATGTTACATTCCTTTGATTTTGTGCTTCTCTAGTCATGGTGGTTTTGTAAGCAACACATTGAGCAGTTTTGTGTCCAATATTATGACATGAAAAACAATGGCCATTAAAAAAGTTCCTACGACTATCGAATCTATTGACCTGGCGATTGTAGTTTCTATTGATATTCATCTTTGGAGAAAATTGAGTACGATTTACCTAAGGTTGGTTGTGGCTTCTATTCATCCTTGGAGTAAACTGAGTCTGATTTACTTGGTGATCTGCTTTATGCCTTTGCTGATGATTGTCATACTATTCACTGGTCTTTGCTGCATTGGGATAGCTTTTGGTGGAGGTTGACGACTTCTGTGATTGATATGCTTCTTCAGTATATCCAAGACCTATCTTTATTAGAGGAGAACACTGAACTTTGATAATTTCATTTAAATTTTTTGATCCTTTAGCAAATCTAAGATTGAGAGATTTCATTTTCTCGAGATCCTTTCTTAGACCCACAATTTCACATTCTAGTTTTTCATTGTGTTTGTCTTTTTTAGCAAGTTGGTATGTTAAGGTATTTATAATCATATTCTTTTCTTCTAAACAGATTTTGAGTTTAGATATTTCTTCATGAAGGTCTTCCTCTTCTAAAGCATCCCAAAAATTATCATTGTCATAAGCCATGAGAAGTCTGTAATCTTGTCCAGTTTCATCTTCATCACTATTAGATAAAGCATCACTATCTTCATGAGTATAGTAACTCATTTTATTCACAACTTGTTTTCTATTTCCTTTTTCATATTCCTTTCCTTTTTCAAATTTATCTTTATGATGAAATTTGATAGCATAATGATAGACTCTACCACAAGAAAAGCATTTGAAGGGTAACTTACCTCTAAACCTTCCAGAACCCTGTTGAAGTTTTTGACAGAGTTTACCTCATCTTCTTCTTCTGAAATATGTCCTGATTCATTGTGTTCTTCCTTTCCTTTTCCTCAAGCTTTGAATGTGGCTTCTCTCATATCTGATGGTCCTCCTTTTCTCATCTCAAAGGCTGTTAAGATTCCGTGAAGCTACGTGATAGTGATACTCTACAGATCTTGCTTTTCTTCTATGGCAGACACTTTGGATTCAAATTTAGCAGACAAGGATCTCAATACTTTCTCAACTAAGGTAACTTCCTTAATTTCTTCACCCAGATTCTTCATACAATTGACAACCTCATCTATACGTAGGAAGTAACTAGCTATGCTTTCATCACTATGCATCTTAAGAGTTTCATACTAAATTCTGAGAGTTTGAAGCTTAACACATTTTATCTGAGATTCTCCTTCATAGCTCAAAACAATTTTGTCCCATATTTCTTTGGTTGATTTTAGCTGTATGACTTTGACAAACTCTGATTGTGACAAACTTCCCAATAAATTATTGACAACTTTTGCATTGGTTTCATATTGCTTTTTACCTACCCTATCTATAGGAATTGCTATTGGAAATGTATATCCTCCTTCCACAATTTCCGAGACATCCGTTCCAAGTGATTGTAGATAGGTTGTGGTTCTTATTTTCCAATAGAAAAAGTTGCTCCCATCGAAGATTGGCGATCTGATGGATCCCATGCTTTCTTTATTAGTCATGTTGATGGATCTCCCTTCAAGTGATCAAGCTTCTTCTAAAGGACCTGCTCTGATACCAATTGTTGGAAATAATACTGAGAGGGGGGTGAATCAGTATTATCAGATCTATAATTTTATTTCCCAAACAAATTTATATACGTTGCTTCAACTAAGTTAACTAGTGTGTACACACGACTGAACTTAAGCAACCAGTGTATATGTACAGAAATTTTGATTTAGACAATTTATCATGTATTGAGCTTTAACCAGTATATCAGAGATTTATTAGACAGTGTAGTAAAAGTAGAATAAAGCATCACACATAACCGATGCACATGAAAACCAAGATATAAGGTGGAAACCCAATGTGGTAAAAACCACTTGCTACTATTGTCTCTGCCTTCTTTTAATAATAAGAAAATCTGTTTACAATCTTGTACTGGTGCAGACTCATACTAGTACATAGGAAACCACCTGCAGAAGGCTACAACCTTCTCTCGTTCTCTAGCTACTAGTGGAAAGGAGCTACTACCCTCTAGCTCTTGTACTAGCCAATATGTCTACTGGTACGTAGGTGCCAACCCACAAAAACTCCACTCTTCCACCAGAGACCACATTTCATGAATTTTCAGACTGGGTACTCCTAGAACACAACACCACAATTTGAAGTCCATGTTTCATCCAATTTTCATGTTGGACCCATCAACAACATTGAATCTCAGAAAATCATACCTGCAATACAACCGTCAAATACACCTGCATCACCCAATCACTGAAACTCATTCATCACTTTCTGAATCAACCATAATTGAATCAATCAATCACTAACAATCCATCATCACTGAAGCAAATCACAATCAATCAATCTGATCATTCAAAACATTGTTATGAGAATACAGTCATTAGAACAGAACCTAGAACTCTACAACAGCAAACAGATACTACTGAAACTTTAAATATCATGCTTCATAAGGTATACGCTACTTCCATGTGTTGAACTAGTGTGTATACGCACTTTTACCAAAGGGAACCAGCGTACAGATTTGAAAATTCCAATTTATGATGTATATGCTACCTTGATATGCTGAACCAACGTGCATATGCTCTTTTACTAAAGCAAACCTGCATATAGATCTATAAATGCTAACTTAAATCGTCACAACTATTCCAGACTTCAGTCATACCTAGATCATCACATTTACAAAATAAAACACACGTTAGTATTTAGATCTAGATTGTTCAAGATCAAACCACATAATGAGAATACTTTTAAGCCTTTATGATCCCGATCCATCAACCTTCATCAGCCATATAGGTGCCTCCTTAGATTAGATCAAGAAAACCATCAGAAGCTCATTAACGTGCATATATGATCCAACACCTCATAAGATATTCAAAGTACTTGCACACTTGGCCTAATGATCTTCTCCTCCTTATATAGTTTTAGGCATTTCTCAATACCTTGGACCAAATACCTCGAACCAATTACCTTGGGTCAAATACCTTGGAACAAGAAATACCTTGGACCAAAAACTCTGTTTTTCCAATATATACGTGTTTTTCCTTATGCGAAAGTGCTTGTGTACATATACGCTCCTTTTGTTCAGTAAACCTACGTGTATATGTAGCTTGGACAAGGTGAACCTGCATATACCTCTCTTTCTTCATTCTTTGTAGTCTGATATGTAATTCTTTGATCTATTGCAATGTGACCTTTCATCTAAGTGAGTTTCCATAAAGGACAACACCCATATCATAATGCCAACATAAGATATTCACAAAAATTAGGTCCTATACATTCATATTTATGTGGACCTATGTTTGTTGCAACTGCCAATGGAAATAAATATGTGCTAACATTTATTGATGATTACTTGAGAATGTGTTGGGTGTATTTCTTGAAGAATAAGTCACAAGTGTTTGAATTATTTAAAACTTTACATTTGATGATTAAAAATGAAACTCAACAAAATATAGGCATTCTAAAAAATGATAATGGTGGCGAGTACACTTCTCTTGTTTTTGAACAATATTTGAAGGAAAATGGAATCAAACATCAGACTACCATACCTTATAATCCACAATAGTATGGTGTCACAAAACATATGAATATAAATTTTCTTAATATGGTTAGATCTATGATGTTCCTTAAGAATGTTAAGTGCTTTGTGCAGCTTATATTCGCAATCGTTGTCCTTCTTTTTTCATCAATAATAAATCTCAGTATGAAATGTGGTATAATTGTCTTCCTGTTGTTCAACATTCTAGAGTCTTTGGTTCTCTATGATATGCATTAATTCCTAAACATCAACGCAACAAGTTGGGTGCTAGAAGTCGCAAATGTATTTTCTTGGGATATTCTGTTACTTCCAAATCTTATAGGTTGTATTATGAGGAGAACAAGAAGTTCATTCTTTCCATAGATGTTGTTTTCCTAGAATCAGATAAAAGTAATTCCACTGCTGATAGGAAACTGACTCATTTGGAGAAATTTTAATCTAGGAAGTTCTATTTTGAATCTGATAATGATGTCCCAAACACTGAAAGGGGGTTACCATCCTGGATCAGTTTGTGGTTCTTCCATATTTGACTCATGAGAATGTTACTGCTCAAGAAAATTTGGATGAGAGTAATGTTTCTGTAGGACCAAAAATTTCTCTTGAAGAGCCTGTTCTTGAGCCTGTTTTCCAAGATGAGCAACCATCACAACCACTTCAGCAACCTTTATGAAGATCTACATGTGCTTTAAAATTTCCAAGAAAGTATGATTATTTTGAAGCATGAATGTATTCTAAAGGTGATTCAGGTAATGTTTCTCATGATTGTGAATTCAATCATCGTACAATTAACAAACCTAATTATTTTGAAGAAAATGCTAATCGTGATGAATGGAATGATGCAATGCAAAAGCAATATCATGCACTTATTAAGAATGGAACTTGGAGGTTAGTGGATCCTCCTGCAGGTGTCAAACCCATTGGTTGTAAATGGGTGTATAAAGTTGAATACAAAACAGATGGTTTGCTTGATAAATACAAGGCAAGACTTGTAGCAAAAGGCTATGCTCAGAAGGAAGGCGTTGACTACATAGATACATTTGCTCCTACAACAAAATGGGGCACAATTAGAACTTTGTTTTCTCTTGTAGCTCAAAATAAATGGAAGATACACCATATGGATGTTAAAACAAATTTTTTTAATGGCGATTTGAAGGAGGATGTTTATATGTTTCAGCTTAAAGGTTTTTTTGTTAAAGGTAAAGAGCAAAAGGTATGCAAATTGGTTAAGGATTTGTATGGACTGAAATAAGCATCTTGTGCATGGTATGAAAAGTTAATTGAACATCTTCTCATGTTGAACTATAAGTTATTTGATCTGGATGATGCAACTCTTTTTGTTAAGAAAATGGGAAAGTCGATTGTATATTTGGTTGTGTATGTAGATGATTTGATGATCACAAGAAACAATGATGACTATATAGCGTCTGTTAAAAGAGAATTATTGAAATTTTTTGACATGAGATATTTGGGTTTATTAAATTATTATTTAGGGATTGAAGTTGATCAAAAACCAAAATATATTTTCATTTATCAGAAAAGGTATATTGGATAGTTATTGGACAATTATTGGACAGATTTGGGATGCAGGATTGTAATCCTACCACTACTCCTATGGAGAAGAATTTGGAGCTTACTTCCACTGAAGGAAGTATGTTTGAAGATCCAACAAAGTACATAAAAATTGTTAGAAGTTTGAATTTTCTAACTACTACACGACCAGGCATAACTTTTGTTGTAGGGATACTTTTAAGGTTCATGCATAAGCCATGTAAAGGTCATTGGAATGAAGAAAAGTGAGTGCTCAAGTATTTTAAAGGAACTCGAACATATGGCATCAAATATTCCAAAGTTGTAAATTTCCATCTCACTTGTTATTCAGATTTTGATTTTGATGGAGATAAGGAGAATGGAGTCTCTACTTCTAGTTATTTGATGAGTCTTGGATCAAAAACCGTCAGTTGGAGATCACACAAGAAATTTGTTCTTGCTGATTCTACCATTGAAGCCAAATATGTTGCAGCAACTCAAGTTACAAAGTAAATCAATATGGCTTTGCAAAGTAATTGAAGACCTGTAGGAGAAACAAAGGCTTCAACTCAACTACTCGTTGATAACACTTCTACAATTTAGTTGGCCAAGAATCCAAAGTTTCATGATCGAAGCAAGTATATTAACACCAAATATCACTTGATTTGACATTATGTAGAGGTCAAAGTTATTTAGCTGACACATTGTCCTACTTCAGAGCAGATCGCAGACATATTTACAAAACCACTCGAACATGAAAATTTTGAAAAGTTCAAAATGTTACTTCGCATGTCAGATGTCCCTTGGGATTAAAGGGGGAATGGTAACTAATCCTTCAGGATTGTTATTATATAATGTATAATATGTAATTATTTTTACATTCCATTTTACAGTTAATAAGTTACCGAGACACAATTGTCTCGTACCTAGATTGCACATGTATAAATAAGTAATTTTATCATTAATATGATGTTGTTTCATTGTGCTATTTCATTGTGTTCTTTCATTGTGGATTTTATTTGGGCTTGTACAATACATGTATGGCCAAAGTCAACATTGTTAAGTTGTAGAATACTAGGAGAGATTTTGAAAGTCTGCATATGAAGGAGACAAAGGACATTGATTCTTTCATGAATCGGGTCATAACTGTCGTAAATGAGTTAAATATTTATGGTGAAGAAATTAAAGATCAAACAGTGGTTGATAAGGTCCTTAGATATCTTTCTACCAAATTTGATGTTCTGGTAGCATCCATGGAAGAAGCTAAAGGTTTGGCATCATTAACAATTGATGAGATGATGGGATCACTTTTATCATGGTGTCGTTGAGGTACACACGAGCAGCCTCTGATTCATGGAATATGCATGGCTTGTTAAGGATGGACTGTAAATGGTAAACTGAATATTTTAGGAGCATAACTTGAAATATAGAATTGAATCCTAAACCTTGTGTCATAGCTCACAACATCTTTAGAAAGGGAAACGATAGAAGGCCTATAGGTGTTGTAGTATTTATCCAAATAATAAGAGTTGTATGCTTCTAGATAAAGCTCTATCGGAAACATGAATCCGGAGAATATGTAACCAACATGAGTGTTGGAGCCTCCCAACAAAATCCTCCCATCAGGAAATACATCTGCACTCAAATGATACATCCTCAGAATGGTGGAGGTGGCCAATATTGTAAATTGTTGCCCTGCCAATGCATTAGGTCTGTATAAATAGGGAGTAAGGGTCATATTCCTTAAAAGATCCTAACCTGTTGTCCCTTTTTCAGCCCCATTGATTATCAAAATTTCACCGTTGGGAAGGATGAGCATATCTCCCATGACCATGGGTGCAGGCATATTCTCAATAGCCCAAACAAGGTTGGGATCTATAATAACAAATTTTCCATAGCTTTGAAGAGCATTTAGGAAAATTCCAGCATTCGCTAAAGTGTAACCATTGTCATCAGCACCACCACAAATGATAATATCTACCCTCTAAAATCCATTCAAAGCTGAAAGTGGCAGCATAAAAGATGAACCAGAAGAGGGGTAATTTTTGGGTCCACCTTGCATTTTTGGAAGGGTATTTACAATCCTATTTCTTTTGTAATCAAGTAAGATGGAATCCTTGTTGGCGAAGATGAAGATATTTCCATCGGAGGAGAGATGAAGAAAAGGATACAGATTGTTATCTACATTGAGAGTATTAGTCTGTGAAATAAATGGCAATGAAAATGATTAGCCTCCAGGAATGAACTCGTAGGAGAAAGCTCGCCTGCCACCAACAACAATAATTATTTTATCGGGAAGTATTAGATTGGAAGCATACCATTGATTCTCCTAAAGTTGATTAGACCCACTATCATTCTAATCACAAGCAGAATTAGTGCAGGGCACAAAAGAACGAACAACCTTGGCTCCATCATTGAATCCGCTAATGCTAACCAAAGTACCATTGGATGCAAAGGCACCATATGAACACCAAGTATTGGTCATGACAATCAACGGCCTGAGATCGTTGGTGGAAATGTTGTATTCAATGGAGTGAGCCCAGCAGTCATGGGTGAGTGCTTCGTCATGTGGATCATCTCTGCAATGTCCATTTGGGAGGCACAGTTGCGAAGGATCGAAGTCAATGCGATTAAACATGACTACTATATTTTTAAAGGTAGTGGTCATATGCATGGCACAGACACCTCTATTTCCATCCAAAAGTTCCCATGAACCAGGTTTCATAGTTTTCTAAGTGCTAACACTTGAAAGGATAAAAAAATTGTCTATACAGAAAGTAAAAACACATTCAATCATTGTAGAAATGAATTGAATGATGAATTTAATAATATTCAGAATTCACTCACGTTAATGATATCATGTTTCCCCTAATTCTAATCTCTCGAGCTCTATTAGAGGAAGATGATATGCAAGCAAGCAATGAAATTTTGGATACAAAGACAAACATGGCAGAATAGCAAGATCTCCACTCATTTACATCAAATAAAGTTGCAAGCTCATGTATTTAGGCGACCTACTGGGACAAAATGAGATGTGTAATCCAACATGTGATCAAATGAAGGGCTGAGAATCAATTACATTGAGCTTACGTAGAATTCCTTAATTCAAAAATTGCGATGAAGATTTTGAACAACCCAAGTCAGCCGTCATCCTTTGGAGCAGTCCATTCCATCATTTATTATTCTATGATGACTAAGACTTTTAAAGTTTATGAGTTTGTGTGTCTGCATATATTGTTCGGTTACAACAAATCAGCCAGTGGTGGGAGTAATGGATAGCCTAGTTTGGAGATATATGTTTGGCATACTTTTGGAAAATGAATTTGAATGGTAAGTGTGCACTTTTATTTATCTATTTAAAGATATTATATGATTTTATTAAAATTTATATAATCAATTTTAAAAAATAAACTTTAGTTTAAACAAATTAAATTAAAACCCAAATTAAATATTTTAATCATATTTTTAAACAAGAATATCATACAAACTTTCTAGCTGAAATTTACAATTACAACATATATATTATTTTTGACAAAATGCGACAAAACTGAACAATACACAAAAACCAAAAAAATACAAAATTGAACGATACACAAAAACCCAAGAAATTAGGGGGAAAGTCCAATAGTGGAGGTCCCAACCTCCTCATACACTATAGATACTCCAAATTCCCAACATCTTATTGACCCAAGGCTCATAAACTAGCTCACTCAGTGAATAATAGACAAAACATCGATATACCATGGAAATTTATTGAAAAAATTCCCATTAGTTAATAGACATATCAAGTTTTATTAACATCAAAATTGGTTGGAAGTCCCACTCATCTCAATCACTTGATGTCTCAAAACATAATACCCATCCCCATGGTCACTTGAAGGTCGATACACCATGGGCATCTAATACACATTTCGCCATCCCCCAACAAACATATTGGGATCCATTACCATTGAGGGGTCTATGCGAGGGTTACTTGATGGATCTCCCAACACTCAGGGCATGACCTCCCAAAATCCCAATAACATGGATCTCAATACTCTATAGGAACTTGATGAGAACTTCTATGTTAATCGACTTATATTTATTGGGGGTTGTCAATATTGATAACTTGATTCAATGTTGTAACATGGTTGATACTCCAATGTCTTTATGTCTCAATAATTTGGCACACAAATAATTCGAAGGTTAGTCGCATAAGGCCCACTCACCAATATCTAATAATGGGTCATCCATTAACAAGCTAATATTCTTGAACTAATATATGTATTGATACTTTTTAGTGTCAATGGTTAATGATAGAAGGTCATTCGATGTATTCTCAAGAACCGACAACCTACATCACTTTTACCTAAGTTCTTGGTCACAACCTCCTATGGAACCATATGACTAGGGTTGGGGTTAAAGCCTCTATTCCTCACATTTCTACAACTTTTAATGGGAAATCCTTGAAATTCTAGGGGCTATCCCCAAATTTATGTAACTTCTTAAAGGCTTCCTAGGCATGTTTCTAAGGTTTTAGACTAAGTTTAATAGGGATAATATTTTTGAAAGATCACAAATATTCTCCAACCTATGAAGGAATCTCAAAACATTGTCCCCAACATAACATATTTTCGAAAGGCTAGAAGATGGCCAATGGCCAAATCCACAACTTCACCCAACTGAAATGAGATACTCTCACTCCTTTGGAACTACAACTTCAAACTTTCCACCTAAAACACTTATAATCAAAGACAATTTCCAAGCTTATCACTAGAGAAAAAAATCCCCCCCCAAAGATGAGAAGAACCTTCAAGTGTTCTCATTAAGATATGGATACGACCACTATTATTCTTATCCCATAATTAGTTTCAGAAAGACCTTTCAAATCACTGAATACATCAAGAATTGGGTCAGATAAACAATGAAAATTTAATCCTTTTTTTAATTATTAGTACATAAAACCTTTAACGTTAACAAGACTGAACTCATTCCTTTGATTTTGAGCCCATTCATTCCAAGTGTTAAACCTTGGATTTGATTCCATTTGTATCATACCCATACCCTAGAAATATTATTTAAGGAAGCACCCTATTTAAACTCGACCTCCTAAGTCACCTTAAGGATGTGGGGCTATCAAATATTTTCTTCTTTCAACCACCAAAAATATCATTTTTGCGACCACCATCTTCTTTTGCTCGTCGAGAGCTTTCCAATTATATAAATATTTCTTGAGCTTTGGAAAAAATGTTGTGCACATATTAATATATGTCCCCCGATTTGTATGTCAACATATGTACCATTTCTATGTCATAGACACATGGTAGTCCCAAAGCAAATGCATTTCTATTATATAATGCCATGTCATCGTGCCATGTAGATGACATGTCACACTTTTCTTCCACATGCTACCACTATATAATCCACATCTAAACCTACCATGTCAACATGTTGAGCCAAATTTCCATGTTAGAACCTTATTATGTTCTAGTTGTGTCAAGACAGAAGTTTGATAGTGACGGTATTGTTACATGAGAAAAAATTGAATTCCATTAATTATGCCACAAGCACATCGAACCAAATAAGATTTTAGAGATTCCCTTAACTATGATTCTGTTGGCACGAAGCTTTTCATTTACCAATGAATCTATTATTGTCATGGAATAAATAGAATAAACTTATAACATATAATATGAAAATGCCCATTTTCTTTAAGGAATAACAATGAATAAAGGGGAATTTTCATGATTTACAAACTTTTGAGTCCATTTTTCTCGACCATAATTACATATAGATAAGAAATTCTCATTTTTCTTTCTATTCGCTAAGGCATTTTAGATTGATTTTTTGAGCTGAAAAATGGCCAATTCCCTAAGAGATTTCACATGCCATAAGGTTGCTCGAATAAAAGGGGAGGAATGAAATTACTGCGGTGTCTCTCATTCTCCCTATTGGTCTAAAGTGTCAGTCTTTTGTTTAAATGGTTTCCCTCTCCCTTAATTGAAGTAGGCACAACTGCACCTATTGATAAAAAAAATAAAATTTGAAGGATGAAAGTCAATTAATTTATAAAAACACCGCAAAAAAATATGTTGAAGGATGGTAATCAATTAATTTATGAAAATATATAAAATTGCAAGCACATATGCAATGACAGAGGTTGCGCTGAGGTTTGCACAATGAATGTTTTCTCTACACATTTAAGTTACTCCAAATTCTCACACAAGCTCCGCACTTCCGCACCACAAGGAAAAATTGAAAATGGTTGACAAGACATGTACTTATTTTATTATTAATAAATTGTGCAGAGTGCAGAGGTCCAAACTTCCTCTACATAATGGTCTTCCTCCACACTCTCGCACATACTCCAAAGTTTAAAGATTTAGTAGATAAAGCAAAACCCTTAACATAAACAACTAGTATTTCAATAGAATAAAATAAGGTTTTGTGGAACTCCAATATAAGGTTTAATGAGTGCCTAGAATGATGTTATTGGCCTTAATATCATAATACTATATTTTCATGCAGTAATCTGCTGAGGCTTCTAGTATGCATGTTGTCATACATGAGTATTTTAGTTGTGTAGTCAAAGCAATAACCCAAGAGTTTTACAATGATTCTATGGAGCATTGAACATAGATTCTTCACCTCTGCTACGAAAGAGTCTCTATGTTGCCCAGATTTATTTGAGGGCCATAATATTTTTACAACTATGTTGTCACCATTTGGAATATGGAAGTTATACATGATGCCACAACACCCTTTGTCTATTATATTTGAGCTAACCACATCACTAAAATGTGGGTGCTAGGCCTGATGAGTGCCTACTTTTCAAAATTTGTGTATGAA
The DNA here is from genome assembly GCA_000404065.3 of Pinus taeda. Taxonomy (NCBI): domain Eukaryota; kingdom Viridiplantae; phylum Streptophyta; class Pinopsida; order Pinales; family Pinaceae; genus Pinus; species Pinus taeda. The sequence continues at coordinate 109,269 of APFE030792419.1, forward strand.
TTGCATTGGCCCTTAGCCCCTTTTCATCTGCCATTTGAGTGGGGAAAAATAGATAGACCACAAAAAATCACAATGGATGGATTAACCCCCCCTCTCCCTCACCCATGCAAAGGGCTTGCAACCATGTATAAACCTGAGCCACATTCTAGACCATGCTCTTAACATGTATATCATTACATGTCTTGCTTTGCCATTGCTTCATCAAGATTCATAGCATCTCGGAGTGAAACTAAATAATTAGTCATTAAGTATGCAATTTTTCAATGTAAACTATGAATCATTATACTAGAGTCACAATCAATGTACAATCACTCGCATACATGACATAAATATTCTTTTTGAATGTCATATCATTTCACGCCCTTGATGTTGCTTCGACAAAATTCATAGCACTTGGGAGTGGACCTACATAATTAGCCAAAGTAAACTCTAAACTAGGATAATGGAGAGAAAAAAATCAATACACCAATCACTTGCATTTATAAATGTAAATTTCATGCTACTACATTGTCAAAATTCATTACATTTGGGAGTGAAGCTACATAATTAATCAAGTAAATTATGAATTGGGATAATGGAGGGTGAACAATATGGAAATTACTATTATGTAGCTACTGGTGGGCATGTCACTAGCATTGGGCGAGGCTAATTAAGAACGGGGAAGCCTATGCCTAAGTGAGGGAGCATTAAAAAGTAGATATTTTCCTCCATTGCTTCATCATTTAAAAGGATGGGAGAAAATTGTGCAAACAATTCATGGCAGTTTCTTCCTACATTGTTGGAAAGGCTTTGTTACATAACAATTTGTCACTGTCCTTGCTACCCCTGTCCCATATCTTGGAGGACTCATTCCGGGACCTATGAGAAGTGACATGGCCTAAAAACGCTTGCATTGCATTCCTTTGAACATGAGCTTTGTTTTCCCTGAAGACATCTCCTGCTGAAAAACCCTAAAAATAGCTCCTTTTCCATTGGTGGGGTTCCATAGTTCAACCCTCATGCCAAGGGAGCAGATCCTCCAAAGAGGGCGCGCCAATTGGCGCTCTGTCATAAATTCGCACCCACGCCAACCATATTAAGAGGTTCTTTTTAAAATAAATGGCGGAAGTTTCTTCCTAACAAATTCCTGGACTGTTATCTATCTTGAGTTGGGTGGTTTGACTATGGATTTCCATAGAGAGGAAGTGGTTTGCCACCTCTCATGGAAGCTTCCTTGATGATATGGCCAATCCCATGATTATTAGTTATGATCCCAAATCCCCTTCCTCCATCTATAAAAGCTTGCCCATTTCCTTTGCAAGCTAGTTCCAAAGTTCCAGAGTTTCAGAATTCCCAAATTCCCAAGAGCTTCATGCTGCATTAGCCTTCTTGATTCCCTTAAGGCCAAATCCAAGCAAGGAGACTATTGTCCAAGATTCAAAGAGAGAAGCTTGTCCTTATTCCCGACAGGCTTTGCAAGACATGTTCTACTGACGACCTGCCAAAGAAGAATCCAGCATCAGAACATTGGTTGTACTCTCCTTTAATTGATTATTAATGAACGACTATTGGTTATGGTTCCACTCTTGTTATTATTTATGATGATGATGAGTTATGTCTTTTTTGACTGACATATAGTTGCGTATACTGGATTTTATGCTTGTGTTTGTATTGTTTCTTGTATTTGCAGGTGTCCATTCACGGAGATCGTGAGGATTGTGATCTGCCGGAGCAGAGGAACGAGAGCACCACCTCTCCTACAAACAATAGTGTTGGAATCTAGGTAGGCCTTCATTGGTGGTATGTTTATTTGCAATTAGGAACTTGCATTGTAGCGTCGCCAAATTGTTGAAGAGGTAAATCCCCTTTGCGGACAGAGGCAATCCCTACTAGCCTAGACCTTGCTTTAGGGGGCATCTGTTACATAGCAATTTGTCACGTCCCTGCTACCCTTGTCCCGTATCTTGGAGGACTCATTCTGGGACCTATGAGAAGTGACATGGCCTAAAACAACTTGCATTGCATTCCTCTGAACATGAGCTTTGTTTTCTCTGAAGACATCTCCTATTGAAAAACTCTAAAAATAGCTCTTTCTCCATTGGCACGGTTCCATAGTTCAGCCCTCGCGCCAAGGGGGCAGATCCTCCAAAGAGGGCGCTCCAATTGGTGCTCTGTCATAAAGTCACACCCGCACCAACCATATTAAGAGGTGTTTTATAAAATAAATGGTGGAAGTTTCGTCCTAACAAATTCCTGGACTGCTATCTATCTTGAGTTGAGTGGTTTGGCTACGAATTTCCATAGAGAGGAAGTGGTTTGCCACCTCTCATGGAAGTTTCCTTGATGATATGGCCAATCCCTTGATTATTGGTTATGATCCCAACTCCCCTTCCTCCATCTATAAAAGCTTGCCCATTTCCTTTGCAAGCTAGTTCCATAGTTCCAAAGTTCCAGAGTTCCAGAGTTTCAGAATTCCCAAGAGCTTCATGTTGCAAGAGCCTTCTTGATTCCCTTAAGGCCAAATCCAAGCAAGGAGACTATTGTCCAAGATCCAAAGAGAGAGGCGTGTCCTTATTCCCGATAGGCTTTGCGAGACATGTTCTGTTGATGACCCGCCAAAGGAGAATCCAATGTCAGAACATTGGTTGTACTCTCCTTTGATTGATTATTAATGAATGACTATTAGTTATGGTTCCACTCTTGTTATTATTTATGATGATGATGAGTTATGTCTTTTCTGACTGACATATAGTTGTGTATACTAGATTTTATGCTTGTGTTTGTATTGTTTCTTTTATGTGCAAGAGTCCATTCACGGAGATCGTGAGGATTGTGATCTGCCGAAGCAGAGGAATGAGAGCACCACCTCTCCTACAAACAATAGTGTTGGAATCCAGGTAGGCCTTCATTGCTGGTCTGTTTATTTGCAATTAGGAACTTGCGTTGTAGCGTTTGAAGATTGTTGCTAGACCTGGTCTGTGCTAGTAGCGATCGCCTATGTCCATAGAGGGGATTTACCTCTTCAACAGGCTTCACCCATATCCTTTATGCTCGATTTACTTGGGTCTTTGCAACCACAAATTGCAACCAATGTCGCAAATGTTTTGTTTATATACCGTTTTTATTTTAAGAGAAGAAATATTTGCTTAGATAACACACACAAGGGACTCCAAGGGTCTACATGCTATTGAATTGGAGTTCATTGTTCTTCTCTCTGAGGCTCCTCTCTGGCTAGGACTGGGTGGTTAATTTTTTGAGTTGTATTCATGGTCTCAAAATTGGTTTTTAATTATAATGAAATGTAAAGGAAAACCTCAATCTTGGATTAATTTATCAAGGAGCAACACTAATGTAAATAGGAATAGGGTTTTGGGCTTAGTTTTAGGCTTTAACTGCTATCGAGAGAGATAATACATGATCAATCGACTCTATCATCCTGTGGTGATGAGGTAGGCCCAACTGCACTTGTTGATAAAAAAAACATAAGTTTAAGGATGACAATCAATAAATTTATGAAAATATTGTGAAAAAATAAGTTGAAAGGTCGAAGTTGATTAATTTATGAAAATATTTAAATGGAGGTTGTCAGTAGGTCTACACGATGAATGCTTTCTCTGAACATTTAAGTCACTCTACATTCATCTACTTCCACACTTCCTCATCACAAGGAAAATTTGAAAATGATTGACAAGACCCATATTTATTTTATTATTAATAAATTGTGTAGAATGTGGATATCCAAGCTTCCTCCTCACAATGGACTTCCTCTGCACTCCCACACATATTCATTTATGCTCTTTTTGAAAATATACTTGACCTTGTCATTGTCACTAAAATGCAACTTTTCATATTTTTTTGGTAGTTGCTTGCTCATTGGTTAATTACTTGAAATAGGTAAAAAGGTTAAAAATATAGCTTGCCACAAGGAATTCTTCATATCTATTTATTTTTGGAAATTACAATTATTTTATTGAGCGGTTGAAATTCGTTTAAAAAAACTGAAAACAAATATTTCCAATAGCATCGATAGAAAAACACACAAAATAAAAATATAAATACAAATAAATTTGCAATAACATTTCAATTGCTAAGTTAGTAAATTTCTAACTTTGAAACATAAATAAATTTCTTATTTTTATTGCAATAAGAATGAATGTATAAGTTACTATTGTAGCAGCTACAACACCCTCCAAAATTTTGCCTTGCATTCAAATTTCATAGCCTTCCCTAGTCTTTCCCTTTATTGTTGTGAACAATTGAGCTCATTTAATGAGATTTCTCAGAGTCTTTTCACCCCTTTTGCTTGTTTGATCAATTGTTGTCTTTTGGCATGTTTGTTTCTTTTTACCATGCTTGCGAACCTTTTTCTAGTGGTTTTGAAGGTTGGTATTTGTGTATTCGAGTGTTCCTAGCTATGTAAACATATGTCACACTCATACACAAATTTTTAATCATTGGGGCACAAGTGTCGTACCAGTCGTCTTAAAGTCTATCTCAAGTGTCGCACTTGTTGCTTTCTGTTCTAGGACAGTGACTCATAGGGTAATGCTTTGTCTTGTTTTCCTAGAGGTCAATATTGTCGCCTTGTTGAAGTATGTTAAGTGTGTGATTACAAGTTCAACTCTTCTCGCACTTAGCCATTTCTTTGAAAATATTCTCGACCAAACAACTCATTTTCACCAGACCCCAATTGAACTACGCACTACATTGCATCAACCCTCAATGATCCTACCTTGCTTCCTGGAACTGCGCAATGCATAATCACTGCCCCCTAGGGTAGTTTCATTGCACAATTCCAAATCTGAGCAACCTCCCTTCATCCCCAAAATTTCACAGTAACTTCACCCAACCTAACCTGAACTACGCATTTCTCAAGATCAGTCCTCAAGCTTCCCCCTTGCCTGCTGGAACCCCACAATGCATAGGGAACCCAGCCTCCCTTGCCTATTGGAACCCTGCAATGAGAAGATAACCCAACCTTCCTAACCTCCTAGAACTGCACAGAAGTGTCCACCATTGTCCTCCCTCAGCCGGAGCTCACTAACCTGATGAACTATGCACATCTGTCTTCAAGGGTCCCTCTGCTACCCAGTCCAGCCTTGCCCCTGAAAAATGCACAGAAATTCCTCTTAGGGCCCCATCCTACATTAGCCAATGACTGTCTCAACTGCACAATCCTATCTCCCAGTGCCCCCCTGCGCAATTTTTCCCCTTAGTGAGGATTGTGCTCAAAAGTTCCTCAGCTAAGCAATATTAATGACCAACATCTCTCCCTGTCATCTTCAATTGCGCAATGCAAAGTGACTGAGCCCTCTTTCCCAACCTATCACTTATCCCAGGCGCAGTCCATTAATAATAATGCATCATCGTAGACTAGGGAATTTTTGGATTGATTTTGTCCTATCATGAGTGAATTGCAGGAATAGGTACATTGTTAGATCATGGTGAGATGATGGGGAAGGAGAAGAAGGAGGAAACATGCTTGAAGACTCACTCACATCTTGACAGAGAAAGAAAACTATCAAAAGCAAGCAAAAGGAGCACGTGTTGCAACCACCTTTCAAGACCAAGGAGCATTGAAGACCCCACATTAGCAATCTATGCGGAGGAGAAGAGAAAGCACATCCAAGAACACATGTATCACTCAACAACAACAACAACTTGACATTTCCACCTCAAAAACTCAGTCCATGTCAATAGTGTGATGTCGAGCCATGTCATGAGTTGTCAAAGGCCACATCACTATTATGATTCATGTATATTATAAATCAAATGTAAAGTGGAAGTCTAATGGACACACATGAATATGAAGAGCCATGTAAATTGAAAAGTCGTAGGAAGTTGAATAGTCATGAGGGAAGTCAAAGAGTCACAAGGGTTAAGCATCACCCCTTGGTTATATATACCCCCTCATTGTATGATAATATCACTTTTCACCTTGGCTCCTCCAACAATGTATAGAGAGTTTCAATCAGTTCTTTGAGGAGCAAGGAGTGGATCCAATGTCCCATAATTGGGGCTAGTGATGTATGATGTAAATATGTGTCTTGAAATTTTTTCTTAATACAAAAGCCTTTACAGGTGAGCACATTTCCATGCATGACTTATGGATGTTTGTAAGACTATTCTGTGAGCATCTATATTTCATTTTTGTTTTCACATGTCCTAAGATAGTTGAACTATTTAGGTTGTTTTAGTGCTTACCTTGTTGGGAATGTCTTGTAATTGTTGTCACTGCTATCTCATCCTTGTGGACTATTCCATAGGACATTAGACAAACCTTTCCTTACTCATCAGTTATAACGACTGTCACATCCTTTGTGGACTATTCCGCTAGATGTTGGATATGCCTTCTTAGTTCATGTGTCTCTTCCTGGGTGGTATTATTACCTCTCACTTGGGGGCTCACATTTCTCCCCCCTTTTGCAGTAAGAGAACCTAGACACGGTTACGTTGCACACTCACCTTGCTTTTTGAAGATACCATTGCAAAACTCCTGTGTGCTGACAATAGATATGAGGAAAATATCTAAGTATTTGGTAACTGAGCCATCGTACTAGATGGGAATCCTACACCAAACATTGTGAGGTTTAATTGGGACCTCATATCGGGGAGATCTCTTGAATGTTGGCAGATCGAGCACCATCATCATTTTTTGTGCTAGAAGGAGGGTGGCTAGTATTTTATGGTTGATTGTCCCACCGACCCCACTCATCCATCTTCTAGTCAAGGCAGTAATATTCAATCCCTCTCCCCCACCCACAAATATGAAGTTGGTAATTATTAACCTCCCAAGCATGAATGTGAAATCTCATACAATTAGATCTGAGATCTCCATCCCATCACTCATCAATTGGCAAAAGTTGTTGGACTAATTCCAGGAGTTTTTGCTCTTCCATATTCTCAAAAGAAGAAAAATACTACCCCCATAGGAGTAGTAGTTACATCTGTTGAAGAAGCGATCATCACCACTCTTGAAGAGATAGTAGAAGTTGTGGAGAAGGAAGAATAATGCCCTCTCTTTCAAGGAGAAGCAGAAGGGAACCCCTTCCTCTCGAGTTCAAGTTCCGACGAAGGAGGTGAAGTGGAAGGAAACGAAGGAGGAGGAGAAGAAGAGGAGGAACCAACAGATTCAGAAGAGGAAGAGGAATAAAACAAAGAAGACAAAATGGAAGATGCAAATCTGGATTGGACTAATCAGGGCCCATTGGCACTTTTGGGTGTATTGCACAAGATGACAAGACACGCGGAGAAGATCTTTATGAAATATGGCCCTGACAAGATAGTGAAGGTGGAAGATCACTTAGACGATTTCTACCTACATCTGCTGAAACTTGAGGTACGTTATGATGAAGATCCATGCAGACATTTCCATGTACCTTGGATGGTAGAGTAGTTGTATGGTACGATATCCTTCCTCCAAACTCCATGCATAATTAAAGGGCATTCAAAAGGATCTTTCTTGAGAAATTTGTTGAAGATAAAGCCTCTGCCATGTTACTAGAGTTGGGTAGTCTCAAGATGAAGCAGAAAGAAAAGGTCAAATATTTCAATCAAAGGTTCAACCATAGTTTGAACAAGTTCTCGAATGATACAAAACCTCATGACTCCATCGCTATCAACTACTATAGTTATGCCTTGCCAACTAGTATTGTGTAATTCATTAAGCAAGCTGTGAAACCAAGTTTAACATAAAACAAAGAGCTTATTTCCGTAGAGAAGGACCTACATGCTATTGCAATCATCACAGATGATGAACCTACTTAAGACTCCAAAGACACAAGTAAGAAGTCTCAGACCTCCTTGATCAATGCCAAGGAAAAGGAAACAAATGATATTGAAAGCCTTACTCGTCTTGTCAAGTCCTTGACCACAAAAAGTGTTGAAATCAATCCAAGGACGAGCGAGATCACCATGAGTAGTAGGCCCCCCAAGACATGCAAAGCAAGAACGCAGCTTCTAGCAGCAGCAGTAAATCAGCTAAACTTTTGCAGAGCTCCAGCATGGTTCTGAACATTGAGAAAATCGACACAGATGCATATTGCATGTTCCACCATGAGCATAATTCAGAAAAAATGTGCCCAAAATGGAACCTTTGAATGAGTAGTCTTGTTACATAGTTGTCTGACAATGTCATGGTTGACGAACAATCAGACCCTGAAGAAGAAGAGGCTGCTACAAATGATCAAGCTCCGGGCACTAGGCATCTAGTAAACATGTATCAGTATGTTTTTGCAGCCTATAAAATCACCACTGATAAGGAGCCTCTGAGTGATAGTTTGGCCCAAAAGACAAATAACAGATACAACTTGAGAAGTGAAGGGGCCACCACTGTGATAGAGGTACTGAAACAAAAATTCAGAGATTTTTTTTTAAGAAAAATGTGTTGTCCAGTTAACTCAACATAGAACACTTAAAGCAAGTCTGAGAAGATAGTTTCAACAAAAAGTGTTTCCACGAGCAGTAAAGATGGAACCATCCCACCGGAAACCACGAATTTAGTTCCACCCTCGAACACCTCGGTGAGTCTTCCCACAATAGATTAAAACATTGTAGAAGACATGAATAAGGTTCATGCAAATATTTATTTGTTTGAACTTACAAAAACCATGAACGAGCGGGACATTATTCTATGAGCACTTGGGAAAACCTCTACTGGTGATGTCATCTCTTCAGGAAAAGGATCTAATAAGTCTCCTGACGCTCTCGCATCTGTGCATAATGTGCTCCGCTTGGAGGAAAACGCACTCTACCCACCATTCTTGTTGTCATTTGACATCTTTAACTTGAATGTTCACAATGGCTTGGTTGATTCTGGTGCCTTGCTTAATGTCATAACACTCTCTATGGCCAAGAAGATCAAAGCTCAATGGAGTAAGACATATGCAAAAATCATCCAGATGGAAAGAACCTATGTTCCAGCAATCGATGAACTCAAGGATGTGATCATCTGGCTATCATCTGATGAATGAGTTCATAAATGCATCAACATTTTAATTATGGACATCCAGGAAGCATATGGGGTATTGTTGAGCAGACACTGGTCAAGCAAGCTACAAGGATACATTGCTACTGACTAGTCACACTTATGGCTTCCATATAAGGGCATGAACAACCATATCTAAGTACTGTTAGAGAGATACATAAAGCACGTAACTCCCTTGAACGGATATAACAAGTCATTGGCTTTCGTGGAACTTGTTTTCGACAATTATTTTCTAGAGAGAGTTGGGGTTCTATCTTGCAAAGACATCCCCTATGCCACCAGACACACATTTGGACCTCCTTCCATGTTCATCTGGAGAAAATGAAAGTTGTACAATAAGTAGTAGTAATAGTAGTAGCATTAGTACTAGTGCAATAAGCGGTCCCTATACAAATGATATGTAGATCATGTACTTTGATGGATCCAAAACACAGGAGGGCTCTGGATGATTAGGTGCTCAAAAAATAGCTCAAAATTCAAAGTTGTTAGATCAGTGTGGAACCTAAAGGATCACATATTGCTTCTCATCCCAAATTCGGTGCAAATTGTTTCACGCGAAACAAACACCGTATGCTCCCAGAATCAAGTTATGTTCACTTTCCCAAACACGCATTTTTTTCAAATAAAATGATAGCCCAGTGAGCAGTCCGTATTGTTGATGTGGCACTGACTGGGCAGGTGTATGTGGTACTTTGACTTGGTCAACATTTTTCGGTGAATCACAATGTGAAAGTGGCACGTTCCTATGGGTGCAATTTGGCGTGATCTTATTAGTCAGAATGGTGCCCAACCATAGGCTGACACGTGGCCTAGCTGGAGGCGACCATGTGGTAGTGTGGGGGCTACCAAAATTATTGTTCAAAGTCTGGGGGGAGGAAACGGGGGTCAACCCATGCCCTCCCACAACAAATTCCAAGTCTCCGCCAATACACCATCTATTTGTTTCTTAACCATATCTTTTATGGGTTCTATTTGAATTCTAATGGCACACAGTTTGGGGGTAGGGCTAGCCCACGGGGGATGACCCTTGGTCACACCAAAATAATACGACCACCAGTGGAGTGTAGCACGAGGGCTCGACAGGTGGGGGTGTACTGTTCGCCTTAGCTCTAGTCACGTGGGCCCCCATGAATTCATATTTTTTGGAAAACATGCATTAGCAGACATTTAAAGTGTGTGACAATTTTACTCGATTTTCGGCAAAATTGTTGCTCCGTTAGCACATTTTGGGGGAAATTTGTAGGATCATGCAGGATTTTGAGGAATTTGTGGTGGGATTAATAGAAGGTTGGGAATGGCCATAACTTCTTCATTTTTTTACCAAATCAAGAGCAGAAAGAGGCTACACAGACATTTTTGGGCATTTTGGAGCCATTGGAACAGGTTTCAGAGCTTTCTGAGCATTGTAAAACGATGCAATCACACTTTTTAGCATAATAGAGAGGGCCAAGCCATTGGAAGATCAAGCAAGGAGACATAGACCAAGAGGCGTGAACACCTTCATCATGTGCTTCCATGACACTGTTTATGGTGATGTTTATGTTTGTTATATGTTGTTTTTCAGTCATTTGTTTATGTTAATTTGCACATAAAAATTACATAAAAACACTCAAAGCTCATGTTTTAAACTTGAAAATAATATCATGAATCCTCAAGCATATTTAATATATTCTGAAAAGGAATTTTAGCACAACAAAACTGATTTTCATAATTAGATCAAGTTTGATATTAGAGCTCTTGGTTTTATTTGTGCAAGAAGGATTTAACTATTTGCAACTGAATGCCATGCTTACAAGGTTAAAACTCAAGAGATGAGAAGGGAAGCTAGTTGAAAGCCCTAAAGTTGGGTCAGGCGGAAGGAGGGAAAGGTTGCCACAATCTCCACCACCAGTTCTTCCTCAAGTTGTAGTTGAGACTCCAATGAGCATGTCTCATGAAGGAAAGCCTACAAACATGACAGAGGATGAAAAGGTATTCAGGAAGGCTTTCTTTGATATGAAAGAGATGGCGAAGGTCCTCTATGAAGAGAGGAATACCAGACTGTAGGGTGAAAACTCCAAACCTCCCAAAGGAGAAGGTTCTTCAGGAGGAGAAGGTAATGGAAATGAAGGTAAACCTCCACCCTCTCTACCATCTTCTTCATCTTCTTCTTCACAAGCATATTCACCCTCTTCCACTAACACAACCCTTACTCATACTCATTAACGTAACTCAAAAGGAATTGGTAATCACCCTTATTAAAACTTGATGATAAATTTGAACTTCCTATGTATAATGGTGAAGTGAATGCAGATAAGCTTGACAATTGGCTTCCTCAGTTGGAGGCCTATCGCAGAATGCAAAACCTTTAAGAGGATGACATAAAGATTCAATTAGCTTCCTTTTGGATGGAGGGTGAAACATTAGTATGGTGGGAATGAAAGACAAGAATGGACAAAAAAAACACGATAATATCTCAATTTCTTGCTCTAATTTCATTGCTTTGATTAAAAGACAATTCTACCCTCTATCTTATATGCAAGAAGCCATCATGAATTGGTAGAAATTTAGACAACTTAAAGGTCAAAATGTGCAAGATTACACCCAAGAATTCATAAAAAGGTCTGTAATGTTAGGTGTAGATTTGCAATCACGAAACACATTTCTAAAGTACATTTGGGGTTTACACAGTTATCTTAGGCATATCATCCTTATGTTTAATACCAATAACCTAGATGAGGTCTGTGTTCAAGCCACTCATCTTGTGGCAAGAGGGAAAAACACTTTAGAAGAGGGTAGTAAAAATCCATTTAAGGCCAAAGGAAAAGAAAAGGGTTTCAAAGGGAAGGGAAAGAAAAATGCATCTATTAAGAAGAAAGGAGAGAAATTAACATGCAAGCATTGTTCCGAATAGGGTCATGATGAAACTCATTGTTGAAAGCTTCATCCCGAAATGAAACCAAAGAAATTCAACAACAAGGGAAAGAAAAAGACAACTACAACCACTCAATAGGATTTGGGATCTAATTCAGGTGATGAAACTAAAATTACAACCATGGGTATGAAGGGAAAAGAATCCATTATTATCACTAGTACTTCAAATTCACACAATGAAACTCCGAATGAAAAGAATGTTGACAATAATACTGAGAGGGGGGGTGAATCAGTATTATCTAATTCTTTTTCCAAATCTTTCTTATTTATACTTTGACTTATTTTTGCATACCAATACCATAAATAATGAGCATGAACAAGAAAATCAGACAGTCACATCAAAGAACACCAGATATAAGGTGGAAACCCAATGTGGGTGAAAACCACCTGCTGCAATATGTC
>APFE030792419.1:126846-140191 GCA_000404065.3 Pinus taeda
ATTTCTTCAAAAAGGTTATCCACAACTATAGCATCCATATAATCATCATCTTCAAATGCCATTAACAGTTTATATTCATTACCTCGTTCATCTTCATCACTATTTGATAGACCATCACTATCTTCATGAGTGTAGTAGCTTTTCTTATTTGCACCCTGTTTCTTGTTCCATCGAGCATGTTCCTTTCCTTTATCCTTATAAGGACATTTTGAAGCATAATGACCTACTCTTCCACAAGCAAAGCATTTAAAAGGTAACTTACCTCTGAACCTTCCAGAACCCCTTTGAAGATTTCTGACAAAAATTGATTCTTCTTCTTCTTCTTCTGGTACGTGACTTGCTTCATAATAATCTCCTTTGCCTGACGCCTTGAAAGCAGCTTCTCTTCTATCTGATGGACCTCCCTTTCTCATTTCATAAGCAGTTAGAATTCCATGTAGCTGAGACATAGTAAGAATTCGTAGATTTCCCTTTTCTTCTATTGCAGATACTTTAGATTCAAACTTGGGGGACAATGATCTTAGAACCTTTTCAACCACAATAGCCTCTTTTATTTCTTCACCCAAATTTTTCATGCAAATAACAATCTCATCTACCCGAAGAAAGTAGTTAGCCACACTTTCATCATTATACATCCTGAGATTCTCATACTGAATCCTGAGAGTTTGAAGTTTAGCACGCTTTACCTGTTCATCTCCTTCGTAGCTCAAGACAATCTTGTCCCATATTTCTTTTTCTGATTTATATTGCATAACTTTCACAAACTCTGTTTGAGATAAGCATCCTAGCAAAGTATTGACTGCTTTAGCATTTTTTTCATATTTCTTCTTTTCGGCCGCATCTGTAGGAGTTCCTGAAGGAAAATTGTAGCCTATCTCTATGATATCCCAAACATCTATACCAAGAGATTGAAGATATGCAGTAACTCTTACCTTCCAATAGTTGAAGTTTGTCCCATCAAAAATCGGTGGCCTGATAGATGCTTCCCTCTCGTAGTTGCTCATGATTTGAGATCTTCCTTCAAGAGATAAAGCTTCTTCAGAAGGACCTGCTCTGATACCAATTGTTGACAATAATACTGAGAGGGGGGGTGAATTAGTATTATCTAGTTCTTTTACCAAATCTTTCTTATTTATACTTTGACTTATTTTTGCATATCAGTACCATAAATAATGAGCATGAACAAGAAAATCACACAGTCACATCAAAGAACACCAGATATAAGGTGGAAACCCAATGTGGGTGAAAACCACCTGCTGCAATATGTCTCTATCTTCTTTCAAATTAGAAACTCCTTTTACAATGGTCTTGTACAGGTGCAGTCCTTTACCAATACGCAGGCTGCAACCTACAGAGAGCTACAACTCTCTCTCTTGTTTTCCAGTCTCTCCTGGAAGGGAGCTACAACTCCCTACTTCTTTTCAAGGACCACTTTTCATAAATTTTCAAACTGGATCCATATACATCAAATGATCATCAAGTACATGTAAATTATACAGTCAGCTGCAATAACCAGATCAACAGTAACAGAACTGAACCTAGAACACCTTATCAACAAGAAAAATTCAACCAACAGAAGATCTTAACACAGATACGCAGTTTTCTTCTTACTAGCCTGCGTCGCTACGCACTTCACCCTCTGCTTCTCTGCGTATACCCTCAGAGTTACTTCTACTGTACTGCGTGGCCACGCACTGCTCCTTTCACTGATCTGCGTACAGTACGCACTCAAATGTACTATCGCGCCGCATACTGCAAGGTAGGCACGCACCCAGAAGAACTAATGCGCCGCGTACTGTCACCACAGGTACGCACCCAAAAACACTATCGCGCCGCGTACTTAAACAGCAAGCACACACCTGAAGCACTGACACGCTGCGTACCCACGCACTTCACCTTTGTCGCCTCTGCGTACCCACGCGCTGCACCTTCACCTCTTCTGCGTACCCACGCACTTCACCTTTATCGCCTCTGCGTACCCATGCACTGCCACTGTTGATCACCTGCGCACCTCTGATTAGGGCCAAAATACAGTCAGATACTCAGATCTGATCTTGCGCTCGAGAGATCACCCTTCACAGATTCGCTTTCAACTTCTCTTCTATAGATCAAGCTTTTTAAACCGAGAACCCAATAGATCAGATCTTAAGATATTCAATACACAAAAGATACTCAAGCCAAATGATCTCCTTAGCTTTATATAGGCATGCTCTTCCTCAAATCAAGGATCATGGGTCTCAATAATAATAATAAAATAAACAATACCACGGGCCAAAACCATGATAACACAATACCGTCGGCTAAATACCATGAGAAACCCCACGTGTGGGCGCTTTACTGCCTTGAAGAGTGTGCACTGGGGTACGCACCCCATGAATGGATAACCCGCGTATTTGGACGTGGTCCCTACACGGTATACCTGCGGGTACCTCCTGAACTGTTCTCCTGCGTACTTCTTTATTTGCATCAAGAATGAGAGCCATGCCATAGGTGTTGCCATCAAGTACAACATCTGAAACATGTAATCATACCAGAACCATAATGCCAACAAAGAATAGGATAGAACATTTTCACATAAGGGTGATCTCAAAACATAGAAAAATTGATACTGTTTTAGATAGTGGCACTCAAGCCAATCTTATCTCTGAAAACATTGTTAAAAGGTTAAACTTGGAAATGATTCCACATCATAAACCATATCCACTTGGGTGGGTGTGCGACAATGCACAATTGCAGGTAACTAGAAAGTGTAAGCTGAAATTCGCCATTACTGCAAATTTCATAGATGAAATGGAGATTGATGTTGTGCCATTAGACATATGTGGTATAGTTTTGGGCCACCCATATCTCTATGACAGAAAAGCTATCTTCCATAGAAATGAAAAAAATACCATTTGTTCAAAGATGGAGTAGAATATATTGTGAGAGCTCATAGTAAGAAACTAAATTTTTCACTTGTTAATGCGGGTCAGATGAAAAGACTAGTGAATTAAAGCAAGAATTTTGTGCTTCTAATGATCAAACCCAAGAATGATGTTGATGAATCTTTTCAAGGTTGTGATTCAAGATTGAAATCTGAATTGGTTGATGTTGTTAACCAATATGATGAGATGTTTCAGTGACTAAAAGGATTGCCTCCCAAGAGAGAAATCCAACATGAGATATAGTTGCAACAAGATAGCACTTTTCCTAACATTGACATGTATAGGATGTCAGTGATGGAAATTGCAAAAATTAAAAAGAAAATTCAAGAATTGTTGAATAAAGAAAATTCAAGAGTTGTTGGATAAAGGGGTCATCAGGCCATCTTCTTCGCCATGTGGTTCACCTATTGTTTTGGTGCCAAATAAGGATGGAACATGGCTCATGTGTGTGGACTTCCATGCATTGAAAAAGATTATGGTAAAGAATTGTTACCCACTACCTAGAATAGATGATTTACTTGATCAATTGAAAGACGCAAAGTATTTTACTAATTTGGACTTAAGGAGTGGCTACCATCAAATTAGAATTGTTGAAGGAGACATTTGGAAGACAACATTCAAAACAAAACAAGGTTTGTTTGAATGGCTAGTTATGCCTTTTGGTTTATGTAATCCTCCTGCTACCTTCATTCGTGTGATGAATGATGTGTTGAGGCAATTTCTTGATGAGTTTTCTATAGTCTACTTAGATGACATCTTAATTTTCAGTAAATCTTTTGAAGAACATGTCATGTTGTTGGAAATAATACTGAGGGGGGAGAGGGTGAATCAGCATTATCAAACTAATAATTTTTCATCTCCATACTCAGATTAATACATGCTACTTCAATTAATGGAACTCGTGTGTACACACAACTATGTTTAGAGAAACTAGCTTATATCCAGTAAACTTATGATTCAATTAATTCGTCATATATTGCTCTTTAATCAGCGCATCATAACCATATATAAACAGTTACCAAGTGTAGTAAAAACAGAAAATATCATCACACATAAAACACACATGAACAGCAAGATATAAGGTGGAAACATAGTGTGGGTGAAAACCACATGCTGCAGTCGTCTCTGTCTTCTTTTAATAATAAGATAATTATGTTTACAATTTTTGTACTGGTGTAGTCTTATACCAGTACATAGGCTTCTACCTGCAGAAGGCTACAACCTTCTCTCTTTCTCCAGATTCTGCGGGAAGGGAGCTACAACCCCCTAGCTCTTGTACTAGCTGATATGTTTACTAGTATGTAGGTGCTGGCCTATAGAAGGCTACAACCTTCTCTTTTCTTCTAGGGACCACGTTTCATAAATTTTCATACTGGATCTATCAAAAACATCATTCAATCATATGCATCAACCAATCTCCTTTGAGCCAACCATAACCGAAACAATCAATCACTCCATCAATCTAATCATTCTGAATAATGTCACCAGAATACAGTAACCAGAACCCAAGCCAGAACCCAGAACACTGCAACAACAAAAAATAGCAACTAAAACATATATTATAACGTATAAGCTACTTTCATGTGTTGAACCTGCGTGTATACGCGCTTTCCTCAAAGCCAACCAGTGTGTACATCTGCAAATATTAATTTATAATTCTGCAGCTATACTAGACTTCAGTTATACCCAGATCATATCATTTATAGAATAATATATGCATCAGTATTCAGATCTAGAATATTCATGAGAAAAAACACATAATGATAGTTCACTTTACGGCTTAACATCCTGATCCATCATTAGATCTTATCCTCCATCAACTGCTAAGATTCCTCCTTGGTTCAAATCCAACAATGCATCATAACCCAATAATCTGCATACTAGATCTTACTCTTCATTAGATATTCAATACTTGAGTGCCCTGGCCTAATGATCTTCTCCTCCTTTTATAGTTTTAGGCCTTTCTCAATACCATGGTCCAAAACCACTTAGAACCAATACTTTGGATCAAATACCTAGGGTCAATACCTCGTACAAGATACCTTGGACCAATAGCATGGATCAAAATACCATGGACCAAATGCTTCAGACCAAAAACTTAGTTTTCCAAGGTATACGCATTTTTCCTTTTGTGAAAGTGCGTGTGTATGTATATGCGACTTGTATATAGTGAACCCGCATGTATACACAGCTTGGCCAATGGTGAACCTATGTATACCTCTCTTCATTTTCTGAAGTCTGATCTGTAACTCTGAGCTGTTATCCTGCTATATTGTGATCTGTCATCTGAGAGAGTTTCCATTAAGGACAATACCTGTGTCATAATGCCAACAATCTCCCCCTTTGGACTTGATGGAAACAACCACACCAAGTCACTCTCCCCTTTTCACATCAAGGGTAAAGGGTCATGCTCCCCCTAATTGCATGTTGACTTCTCTGATATGCTAAAGTGTGTTGATTGAGCTCCCATGATTGAGTCCATGCTCCCGATGAGCACAAGAAAGGTCTGCAAAACGATGTTTGAAAAGAAGAACATGACTTTGTACATGCATCACAAATGACCTTCCTATCACCAATGACTCATACATACATCCATCGCCGAACCAAGTGGGGATATACCCAAATGACTCATCCACCCAACCAAGTGGGGATATATCAATTGTTTATATATGTCAAAAACAAGAAACATTATTTCATTCATCCCATACATAGTGGGGTTACAAATTAGGTCTTTTTCATGACCATTACATTAAAAGATATACATGGCATATATATAACAGAGACCAAATATTTCAAACAAGACCATGATAGTCATCAGCAACTATCATTAGCAGTATCTATCAATTAGCATCTACACCAGCAACCATGTTCTCCCCCTGAACCTGTTCCACCTGAAATAAAATTTGCATCAAGATCTTCTAAGATAATGCCAACAATGCATTATTAGAAGCATATGCTCCCCCTGAACCTGTGTCAGATGTTCACTGTCAGATTTAATCACTTCATATATCAGAAGAGTTGTCAAGGCAACATCTTCAATCAGATATATATAAGGTTATCAACAACTTATGATAGCCAACATATTTCCACATGTCATCAACAGACTGTAACCATCACCAAGTTGAGCATATAATTCACTGAACCATATCAGATCCCTTTCTCCTGAGTTTGGCCCACATCTTTTCCTCAAACCAACATATATGGGATTGTACCCACAGAAACTAGTGTTTATATGTGACTACACTTCATGAAACTTGCGTATAACCACCTTTCTCTGAAGAGGATAGGATTTAACAACAGGATGATGCAACAACTACTCCCAGCTTTTGTCTGAGATATTCAAATGTCTCTCTAGGTAGTGGTTTAGTGAATATATCAGCGACCTATTCTTTGGAGGGAACATACTCCAAATTGACCTTTTGTTAAAGCAGTTGTTCACATAGAAAATGATATTTGATGGGTATGTGCTTAGTCTTGGAGTGCATGACTGGATTATCTGAAATATTGATGGCACTTGTATTATCACATAGAATGGAGATGGGTGGAGTACATGTGATCTGAATGTCTTGCAAGGTTTACATCATCCAAAGTATTTGTGTGCAACAAGATGCAGCAGCCATGTATTCTGCTTCAACTGTAGATAATGCAATTGAACTTTGTTTCTTGTTGAACCAAGACACTAACCTGGAACCCATATAGAATGCACCACCACTAGTGCTTTTCCTATCATCAACACTTCTTGCCCAATCTACATCTATATATGCATGAAATGTAAGATTTGTATCTCTAGGATACCATAAGCTAAAGTTTTGTTCCTTGAAGATATTTGAAAATTATTTTGACTGCCTGAAGATGTGATTACTTTGGATTTTCTTGGAATCTTCCAACTCTTCCCACTGCATGCACGATGTCTAATTAGGTACCTGTTAGATAAAGTAGAATCCCAATCATGGATCTGTAAGTTGGTTGATATACCACTGCTTATTCATCATTGGAGCTGAGACTACATCCTATTACCGTTGGAGTACATACTGGTTTAGAATCTTCCATGTTGTACTTTTTTCAGGATTTGTTTGAGATATTTTCTTTGTGAGAGAAAAATACCATCTTTATTTAGCTACACTTGTAGACCAAGAAAGTAGGTAAGCTAACCAAGCAAGGACATTTAAAATTCTTATTGCATTACTAAAGAAAAATTCTGACTCATGGATTTTTCATTGCTACCAAAAATTATATCATCAACATACACAACAATTATTAGCAATTTATCAGTGTCCATATTTCTATATAGATTTGCTATCTGCTGACCCCTTTGAAAAACCTTGTTGATGGAGATATTTTTCAAGATGGTAATACCATGCCCTTGGAGCCTGTTTTATACCATAGAGAGCTTTTCTGAGTTTGCATACAAGTTTTGCATCATTTCCAAGAATGAATCCTTCTGGTTGTTCAATATAGAATTCTTCTTCTAAGTCTCCATTAAGAAAGACAGATTTTACATCCATTTGATATACTTTGAATTTCTGAAAAATAGAAAGAGCAAGAAATATTTTGATGGCTTCAAGTCTAGCGACAGGTGCAAATTTTTCTTCAAAATCTATACCTTCTTGTTGAGCATATCATTTACAAACAAGTTGGGCCTTGTTTCTAATAACTTCTCCATTTTCGTTCAGCTTGTTTTTTAATATCCATTTAGTTCCTATAATATTCTTATCATGAGGTTCAGGAACTAATTTCCAAGTATTATTCTTTTCAATTTTCTCAAGTTCTTCATTCATGGCCTTGACCCAACATTCATCTCTGCATGCTTCATTTACATTTTGAGGTTCAGTGGAAGATAGTAATGCGAGTTAGCTTGAAGCTTCAGCAATGGTTCTTCTCATCTGCACACCTACTCATTTTTCTCCTCAAATTTGAGTTTCTGGATGATTTTTTTGAACATACCTGGACGGATTTTTTTCCTTCTATCGTTATCTCTTCTTCTAGTGCTTCATTGGTTTCTTCTTCAGAATCAGTGTGATTTGATGTGGGAAAATGATCCTCATCTTCTTCATAATCTTTGGTTTTTATCTGTTTTGTATTTTTGCATGCTTCATCAACCACAGCATCAATACTTTCAATAATTTTCCCAAGTCTTTTATTGTAACATTTATATCCTTTGCTTCGGGAAGAGTAGCCAAGTAGAATACCTTCATCTACTCTGGGTTCAAACTTACCAAGTTTTTCATCAGTCCTTTTGATGTAACATTTGCTTCTAAAAACTTTGAAATATTTTACAGTAGGAGTCTTACCATACCAAAGTTCATGAGGAGTTTGAGTGTTGTTTACCCGAACATTTGCCTAGTTGAGAATAGTGACTGTGGTGAAAGCAGCTTCACCCCAAAAGGTTGCAGGTGTTCCAGATTCATCTAGCATAGCACGAGCCATTTGTTGAACAATTTTGTTCATCCTTTCTATCACTCCATTTTGTTGAGGAGTCCTTGCAGTGGAGAACTACCTATTTATTCCATGTTGTTCACAGAAGTCAACGAATTCATCTAAGGTAAATTCCCCTCCCTGATCAGATCTGAGGCATTTGATTTTGCGATCTGATTCATTTTCAACAAAAGCTTTGAAGGCTTTGAACTTTTCCAATGCTTCATCTTTATGCTTTAGAATACCTATCCAACACATTCTAGAAAAATCATCAATGAACAATATAAAATATTCTTCTCCACGAGGTGACTCTTTCCTTGATAGACCACATAAATCAGTATGAACACATTCAAGAGGCTTACTAGTTGACCCTTCCTTTTCAATGAATTGAGATTTGGTTTGCTTACAAAATTGACATGATTTTCATATAGTATTTTTAGGAATGTTGATATTTGGAAGATCATGAACAACCTGAAATCTGCATGCTTCCCAGTCTTCTGTGCCATGACCAGTTTTCTTCATTTTTTCTTAGATAACACTATTGTTGTCATCCCTTGAGTATGTATAGTTTGTTTGGAGTTCTTGTCCCTTTAATCACAGTTTCTTCTCTATCAAGCTCACGAACAACACATCCATTTGACCAAAACACTACTTCATTTCCTTGATCACACATTTGACTCACACTCAATAGATTATGCTTTAAGCCATCAACATACATAACATTCCCAGCTTTAACTTTTTCTTTCAAGAAAACAAAGCCTTTACCTTTTATGACAATAGGAGTGTCATTTCCAAGTGAGACACTCTTTTCCTTTTCTAAGGCATTATATGAGCCTAGTTTTTCTCTGTCACCTGTCATGTGTTTTGAGCATCCACTGTCGATGTACCACTGGTTTTCTTGTCCTTCTGCATAAAAGGCTATACCATATATTTCTATTGGCGGTTCTTTCTTTCTCCATATTTTTGGATTTAATGGAGTTGCTCTTTTTTATCTATTTTCCAAAAATTACTCCTGCATTCAGATTCTTTATGGCCAAATTTGTTACAGATTGAGCATTCTA
Organism: Pinus taeda; assembly: GCA_000404065.3. NCBI lineage: Eukaryota > Viridiplantae > Streptophyta > Pinopsida > Pinales > Pinaceae > Pinus > Pinus taeda. The sequence continues at coordinate 136,247 of APFE030792419.1, forward strand.
TTTCATTTTCAAGAAGAGAAAAGTTATTATAGGAACTTTTCTTGATCCCTGTCACATTCCTTTGATTTCATGCTTCTCCAGTCATGATGGCTTTGTAAGCAACCTATTGAGCAACTTTTTGTCCAAAATTATGACATGAGAAACATTGACCATTAAAGAAGTTCCTGCGATTATCAAATCTACTAACCTATTGATTGTAGTTGAAGTTCCTCCTACTGACCTGTTGATTGATATTCTTTGGAGAAAATTGAGTACAATTTACCTCAGGTTGATTTTGGCTTCTATTCATCCTTGAAGTAAATTGGGCCTAATTCACCTAGTGATCTTCTTTATGCTTTTCTTGACGATTGTCGAATTGTTCACTGCTCTTTGTTGCATCACAATAGCTTTTAGTGGAGGTTGATGACTTCTGTGATTGAGATGTTTCTTTAGTATATCCAAGACCTGTCTCTATCAGATGAGAGTGTTGCACTTTGATAATTTCATTTAAGGTTTCTAATACTTTAGCAAATCTAAGATTGAGAGTGTTTGTTTTCTCAAGATCCTTTCTTAGACCCACAATTTCACATTATAGCTTTTCATTGTGTTTTTCTCTTTCAGCAAGTTGGTATGTCAACATATCTATAATCATATTATTTTCTTCTAAATAGATTTTTAGTTTAGATATTTCTTCATAAATATCATCTTCATCTAAAACATCCAGAAAATCATCATCTTCATAAGCTATCAAAATTCTATAGTCATTACTATTTTCATCTTCATCACTATTTGATAAACCATCACTATCTTCATGAGTATAGTAGCTCTTTTTACTTACACTTTGTTTTCTATTCCATTTTGTAGTTTCCTTCCCTTTATCATATTTATCTTTATGAGGAAATTTGGCAGCAAAATGACCAACTCTACCACAGGCAAAACATTTGAAAGGTAGTTTACCTCTGAATCTACCAGAACCTCATTGAAGATTCTTGAAAAAGTTCGCTTCCCCTTCGTCTTCTGAAATATGTCCTGATTCATTGAGTTATTTTCCTTTTGTTGAAGCTTTAAATGTAGCTTCTCTCATATCTGAAGGACCTCCTTTTCTCATCTCAAAGGCAGTTAAGATTCCATGAAGCCGTGTCATAGTAATAGTCTGTAGATCCTTCTTTTCTTCTATGGCAGAAACTTTTGATTCAAATTTAGCAAATAAGGATCTTAAAACTTTTTCAACTAAGGTGACTTCCTTTATCTCTTCACCCAGATTCTTCATGTAATTAACAATCTCATCCATACATAAGAAGTAACTAGCTACACTTTCATCATTGTGCATCTTAAGATTTTCATATTGAATTCTGAGAGTTTGCAGTTTAGCACGTTTTACCTGAGAGTCTCCTTCATATCTTAGAATATTTCTTTGGTTGATTTGAGTGTTGACAAACTCTGATTGTGATAGACTTCCCAATAATGTATTGACAGCCTTGGCATTGGTTTCATATTGCTTTTTACCTACTGCATCTGTAGGAATTGTTGATGGAAATATATATCCTCCTTCCACGATTTCTCAGACATCTGTTCCAAGAGATTGAATATAGGTTGTGGTTCTTACCTTACAATAAACAAATTTGCTTCCATCAAAGACTGGTAGTCTGATGGATCCCCCGCTTTCTTGATTACTCGTGATGATGGATCTTCCTTCAAGCGATCAAGCTTCTTTTGAGGGACCTGCTCTGATACCAATTGTTGGAAATAATACTGGGGGGGGGGGGGGGGGGTTCAGTATTATCAAACTATTAATTTTTCATTTCCATAATCAAATTAATATATGCTACTTCAGTTAAGGGAACTCGCGTGTACATGTAATTGTGTTTAGAGCAACTAGCGTATATCTAGTGAACTTATGATTTAGTTAATTCATCATATATTGATCTTTAATCAGTGCATCATAACCATATATAAACAGTAACCAGGTATAGTAAAAATAGAACAGATCGTCACACATAAAACACACATGAACACCAAGATATAAGGTGGAAACCCAATGTGGGTGAAAACCACCTGCTGCAATTATCTTTGGCTTCTTTTAATAATAAGAGAACTCTGTTTACAATTTTTGTACTGGTGCAGTCTTATACTAGTACACAAACTTCTACGTGCAGAAGGCTACAACCTTCTCTCTTTCTCCAGCTTCTACTGGAAGGGAGCTACAATCCCCTAGCTCTTGTACTAGCTAATACGTTTACTAGTACGTAGGTGCCGACCTACAGAAGGCTACAACCTTATCTTTTCTTCCAGAGACCACATTTCATAAATTTTGAGACTGGATCCATCAACAACATCATTCAATCATCTACATCAACCAATCTCCTTTGAGCCAACCATAACCAAAACAATCAATCACTTCATCAATCTGATCATTCTAAATGTTGTCACCAGAATATAGTAAATAGAACCCAAGCTAGAACCCAGAACACTGCAACAACAAACAACATCAATTAAAACATATATTATAATGTATACGCTACTTTCATGTGCCAAACCTGCGTGTATACATGCTTTCCTCAAAGCCAACTAGTGTATACATCTGCACATATTAATTCATAATTTTTCATCTATACCAAAATTCATTTATACCTAGGTCATATCATTTACAGAATAATGTATGCGTCAGTATTCAGATCTAGAATATTCATGAGCAAAAACACATAATGGTAGTTCACTTTATGCCTTAAGATCCCAATCCATCATTAGATATTATCCTCCATTAACCGTTAAGGTTCCTCCCTCGTTCAGATCCAACAATGCATCATAACCTAATAACCTACATACTAGATTTTACTCTTCATCATATATTCAATACTTGAGTGCCCTGGCCTAATGATCTTATCCTCCTTTTATAGTTTTATGCCTTTCTCAATACCATGGTGCAAAACCACTTAGAACCAATACCTTGGATCAAATATCTAGGGTCAATACCTCGGACCCGATACCTTGGACCAATACCATGGATCAAATACTTCGGACTAACAACTTATTTTTCCAAGGTATACGCGCTTTTCCTTTTGTGAAAATGCGTGTGTATGTATACGTGACTTGTATACAGTGAACCTGCGTGTATACGTGGCTTAGCCAATGGTGAACCTATGTATACCTCTCTTCATTCTGTGAAGTATGATCTGTAACTCTGAGCTGTTAACCTGCTGTATTGTGATCTGTCATTTGAGAGAGTTGCCATCAAGGATAACACCTATGTCATAATGCCAACACATGCATGTGAGTAAAGTACTTGATGTCTTGAAGAGAGATAAGTTGTCTTTAAAGATCTCAAAGTGTGAGTTTGGAAAAACTTCTTTAGTTTACTTTGGTCATATTGTTGGAGGAGGTGAGTTGAAAATAGATCCCTCCAAGGTTGATGTCATTCTAAATTGGCCAAGGCCCAAGACAGTTACTGAGGTAAGAAGGTTTTTGGGAGAAACCCAATATTGGAGGAAATTCATTGCTAATGTTTCTCCTACAAAAACTCCTTTGCATGCATTGAAAAGTGTGAAAAATGTTTTTCAGTGGGGAGGCAAACATAAAAAGGCCTTTGATTCATTGAAGGAAAAGATCAGTTCAACTCCGGTACTTGCACTTCCAGACTTGAGACAATCATTTGAGATCCATTCTAATGCTAGTGACTATGCCATGGGTGCAGTCCTCATGCAACATGAGAAGCCTCTCTATTTTCATTTGGAAACTTTCAGTGGTGAAGTGATTAATTATCCTACATATGACAAGGAATTGTATGTATTGTTGTAAAGTCTAAAAATGTGGAAACATTACTTGATGGGTAAGGAAACAATGTTATGAAACCAGCTCAAGAAAAGATATAAAAGATAGATCAACGACTTAGAATTCAGCCTCTTCGAGGGGGCAACCTCCTTTACATTACATAAATGAACAATTCTTGGATGATTCAAATGAAAAGAC
>APFE030792419.1:141878-152558 GCA_000404065.3 Pinus taeda
AAAGTTGTCATACGTACCTTTTGTGTGTTTTTCACATTATTGAGATCGAAAAATTGCTCCATCTGTAATATCCATGTTACGGGATCCTTGCCATCAAACTTCCTCATATCGATTTTTGGAATATGGTGGGTCTTTGATCCAACATTAGAGTCTATGGAATCATGACTAACATTTCTTTTGTTCTCATCATGAGTTTCCTTTACTACTGTTTCACCCTTAGTGACCCTTTCTTGTAGAAACTTATTCATATTTATCTTCAATTCTTCCATGTCTGTTTTCAAATCTATCTTCAAATCATCCATCTTAGCTTCCACCTCATTCATCTTAGCTTCCATGTCATTCATCTTAGCTTATAAACCTTTATTTAAATCATCCATCTTAGATTCTGTTCCTTTTTGTGCAAGTGACACTTGTTGCACTTGGTCTCGTAATTTTGATATATCATGTTGCATTTCTTCCTCTTCTTCATGAGTCATGGTAGAGCTTTTAGGTCGCCTACTAGGTGTTTCCATTTTATTTCTTCAGGGCATCAATTACTAATAATAATGCTTCACTATGCCCTTTGAATTCCTTCAAAATAAAATTTCAAACCAAGCTTAAGCAAACATTTTAAAAAATATACACACCCTTTTTCACCTTGTAGGAGCTTGATATTGCCTCTGATATATCTCTATAATTTCGGATCATCCAATTCTGAAATTGTGAGTTATGGTAGCTCTCTGTGTTCGCTTTCCAATGCCACAAGTCTGACCCCAATTGGATTCTCCAATGAAGAGTTATGCCAAATCTCCCACAGTGACCTGATTATAGACTAATTCAGTAGAGCGAACTTGTACGACGTTCCATGAGTCACTGTTTTGACCTCTGGATCTAACAAATATATAAAAGAAACTACAGTCTGTCCTCTTTCTGAACCTTTTTACAAAATTGCAATCCAATGCACAGAGAACAAATTATGATGAGTTTCCCCTGGTCACCTGTTTGGAATCTAATTCAGGAGTCTGCAAAAAGACCAACTTCCTCAGATCATACCTCCGCAATTATAGTTCCAAATGCTCTGAAATTTGGACCCGCAATTTATCGCGATGTCTTGTCAAATGGGTTTTTTTTTAAACTTATGAAACGTTGCAGAAAAAAAGCTATAGCGAAAATTCCACGATGACCTGTTTGGAGCAGCGAAACCCTAGAATCCAAAGCTCTGATACCAAATGTTATGAAACCAGCTCAAGAAAAGATAGAAAAGATAGATCAACGCCTTATAATTCATCCTCTTCGAGGGGGCAACCTCCTTTACATTACATAAATGAACAATTCTTGGATGATACAAATGAAAAGACCTCCTTTCTATATATAGGAGTCTAAGGGGTCATAACATAATCAGAGCCGACATAACATAACAATAATAATGTGAGGGCACAATAATAACAATAGTGGGCTTCTATGGGGCACAATAGTAACAATATGGGCACTACATGGGTACATCAATATAATAAGTGAGTTGTACTAATAACAATAAGGGGTTACTCTAGTAGTATAGGGGCCTAACAAACAATCATTCACACTGATCATCAGCCATTGCAATACTTGTAATCTCAATCTAAGTTGCATCAATTAAGGCACCTCCGATGGATGGGTTTTCTTCAACAATTCCACTTGGTAATAAGGTATAAGAACAATATCTACAATAAAGTTGTTGATATGATTTCTAGGCCTATTATTAGTGCAACTACTTTACTCAAGCATAATTATGTTTTTCATCAAAGTTACATTGAGCAATATGCATTAAACAATGACTGTCAGGATATTTATGCAAGATTGAGTCAAGGTAACCAAGTAGAGGAATTGGATTATGATTTGCATGATAACTTGTCATACCATGTTGGTAAGCTTTGTATTCCACAGGGAGAAAGAGTCAACATCATAAGAGAGGCACATACTTCTCTTATTGTTGTTCATTTCGGTGTAAGTAAGACGGTGGCACATCTACAGAGGTATTGTTGTTGGCCTCATATACTTGAAAGTGTGTCATGTTTGATTACAGGATATTTATTATGTGCAGTCAATAAGCCTAACAATAGGAATTTAGGATTGTACATGCCACTTCCGGTTCCTTCACAACCGTGGGAGAGTGTTTCTATGGATTTTGTAGGAGGTCTTCCATTGTCAAAAAGAGGTCATGATTATTTGTATGTAGTTGTGGATAGGTTTAGCAAAATGTGTATTTTGATGCCATGTAAAAAGAAAGTTACAACTGAACAAACTACTTAATTATTCTTTCAAAATGTATGGGTGGATTTTGGATTGCCCACATCCATTGTTAGTGATCAAGAATCTCACTTTGTTGGGAATATTTGGTCAATCTTGTGGGGATTCATGGACACCAAATTGAAAAAGAGTACAACATTTCATTCGAAAACAGATGGTTAAATAGATGTGGTGAATAAGACGGTGATACATCTTCTTCTTGGGTATTGCAGAAAGCATCCTAAGTTGTGGGATGGACATTTGCACTGTATTTGGCATGCTTACAACCGGGCCAAGTACTCTTCAACTCAAACATCACCATTTGAAGCATGTTTGGGATACTTGCCTAAGTCTCCTTTGGATTTAATTTTTTGGAAAAGATGTTGCTATTGATGGTCATAGTGACATAGACAAAGCAAGAAATTTCATTGAAAAAATCCAATTGGTACACCAAGGATTTTAAGAACAGCTTGAAAAGAACCAAGGCAAGTACAAAGCAAGGCATGACAAGCATCGTGTAGATCAAAAGTTCAAAGTTGGTGATTAATTTTGGATTCATATTAGAAAAGAGAGGCTTCAAGGTGAAGGTAAAAAGCTAAAACCAATTAGATATGGTCCATTCAAAATTTTGGAAAAGATTGGTAACAATGCCTTCAAGTTGGATTTGCCTTCATATATGCAAATTTATGTCATTGTTAATGTTGAGAACTTAAGGATGTATGAACCTCCTTTGATTGAATATTAGGGAGAAAATGTCCAAATTCCTTCCATAGAGTATTTTTATCCTGAATACCTTGATGAACTACAGCAAGACACCATTCTTGATAGAAGGAAAAGGTCTTCAAAACGAGGGAATGTGGATTACCTTCGAGTAGGGCACAATGGCACAAATCCTTCAAAGTCTAAATGAATCGAGATTGGAAAGGTGAGGGAACTATACCCTCACCTGTTGAACAACTGAAAGTGATATTTTGGGATCCAAAAGGCTTCCAGTGGGGAGGAATGATCAAGTGCTCAAAAAATAACTCAAAATTCAAAGTTGTCAGATCGGTGTGAAAACTAGACGAACACATAATGCTCTTCATTTTGAATCCATCACAACTTGTTTCATGCGGAACGAACACCGTATACTCCCAGAATAAAGTTTGTTCACTTTCCCAAATAGGAAAATTTAAAAAACAAAATTGACAGTCTAGTCAATAGTCTATACTATTGATGTGGCGCTGACTGGGCAAGTGTATCTAGCAATTTGACTTGGTCAACATTTTTTGGTGAATCACAATGTGCCAAGTAGCATGTTCCTATGGGTACAATTTGGCATGATCTTATTGGTCAGATTGGTGGCAAACCATAGGTTAACACTTGGTTGACCCAAAGGCCACCATGTGGAAGCTCGAGGGCCACCAAAATTATTATTCAATATCTGGGCGGAGGTAGCGGGGGTCGAACCCGCGACCACTCACAACAAATTCCAAGCCTCCACCAATACGTCATCGATTGGTTTCTTAACCATATTGTTGACAGGTTATATTTGAATATTAATGGCGCATAGTTTGGGGGTAGGGTCATCCCATAGGGGTCGACCCTTGGTCACACCCAAAAAATACAACCATCGAGGGAGTCACTGCGGGTGCCCGATCGATGGGGGTGGGCCATTGGCCTTAGTCATGGGCACGCAACCCCCCATGTGTCCTTATTTTTCGGCAAAAAAGCGCTAACGGACATTTAAAGTGTTTGAAAACTCCGCTGAAAATCGACGAAATTATCACTCTTTTAGCATGTTTTGGGGAAAATTTGTAGGATGGTACCATATTTTGGGGAATTTGTGGTGCGATTAGCAGAAGATTGAGAAAGGCCATAAGTTCATCAGTTTTTGACCAAATCGGGAGCAAAAATAGGCTACACAGGCATTTTTGCATATTTTGGAGCCATTGGAATAGGTTTCAGAGCTTTCCGAGCATTGTAAGTTGATGTATTCACACTTTTGAGCATAATAGAGAGGGACAAGCCATTGGAAGATGGACCAAGGAGACGTAGCCCAGAAGGGGTGAACTCCTTCATCATGTGATTTTGTGATACATTTTATGGTGATGCTTATGTATATTATATGTTGTTGTTCAATCATTTTTTTAAGTTAATTTGCACATAAAAATTACATAAAAACACTCAAAACTTAAGTTTAAACTTGCAAATAATCTCATGAATCCTCAAGCATATTTAATATATTGTGAAAAAGGAATTTTAGCATAGAAAAACTAATTTTCTTAATTAGATCACTGGAGCTAGTTGTGTTTTAATAAACCCGCTGCAGAGAAAACATTTAATCTCTATGTGCTTGGAATTCAAGTGCACAAACAACACCACAAAGTATGAAGCATTCGTCTTGGGCTTACATAAATTCATTGACCTCAATCTTGTAGTCCTGAAAGTGGCAGGTGACTCCAAAATCATGTTGTGTCAAGTACATAATACTATACACTATGTGTCACCTCGTCTTAAGAGTTATCAACAAGAGGTATGGCAACTCATTTCTCATTTCCAATCTTTCAATATTATTTCAGTACCAAGAATGCATAATGTGGCTACGGATGCCTTGGAAAACACGGCTGCTAGGATTTTGCTGATAAGGAAAACTTTACTATTGAAATTTTGTATAAGCCATCTGTCCCAGAAAACATAACTAATTTACGCATTCTTTATTATGATCAACAGATATTGCATTTTATGGCCAAAGCTGACGTATTCAAAGATGCAACATGAGTAGACTCTGCAAGACGCAGTTAGTAAAAACAATGGCAAACTCATCCCTAAGGGTATGGTATCACTGGAAAAGATGTACGACCTACAGAACTGTTTTTAGGGACCTGTGAATGCTAAGACCCACAAGTCTACATTGTCGCATGAGCAGATCAATCTGGGAGCAAAGAAAGATTCGAAGTATGTGAATCTCGGAAGAGAAGCAAGATTTTATCCACATATTCAAGCAATATCATGATGTCTTCACGTAGATGTATGATGATCTTAAGACATATGACACACAAATAATATAGCACGTGATACTGATCAAAGAAGGGGCCAAGCCTTTTCAAAAGAATTGAGGAAAGTTCATCCAACACTTAAGCCCCTCATACATAGGGAATTGACGAAGTTGCTAGTGTGGAGTACCAAGGAAGGTATGTTTTGATGGTCATTTCGATATATTTTCATGAAAACTCAAAAGCCTTTTGCATGGGAAACTTAGATAATAATAAGAACTTATAACGAAACACGAGAAATTAATAAGAAGCACTGATAGACGTCGTTTCTATGTGCAGGAGGGTGGAGAAACGGAAGGTGGCCATTCCAAAAGTAAAGATAAAGACGAGCTAACTGCTGTCCCTTTGACGGAAGACTGGAAGCGAACCAGATCGACACGGATCAGCCCAAGAAAGGACGCGGAGATACTAACGTGGAACAGAAGAAGGAAGAAGTAACGCAACATTAATGATTCTGCGAATCCCTCAGGATCTTAGATCCTGAGGGATCGTTATTTTACCTATTTCTGTATCTAGATGTCTCTGCCATTTCTCCTATAAAAGGGATAGCACTGTTGGTTACGGGGGGTGTAATTTTCTTTTAAGAAAGATCTGGACTATGATCTTTATGTGTTGTTGAAGACTTGAGTTTCTGTACTTTTATTGCATGTTTTAATACAGACTTGTTCACTTTTTATCTTTGAGCCTGGATTCATCTTAAGCGGTGTACCCCTGGAGGCTAAGGGTCCAACCCTGGAGGACACTTGCTCCTGTATTATTACGCGTGGTTTCCGTGTGGTTTGTTCATAAAAGTAATCTGGTAATCTGCTGCGTTTTGAGAATATTCTATTACATGCTTTGTTGTGATTAAGTCATCTCGTGTTCTTGAACTTTATATCGATGCTATGTTATTTTACCAATTCTTTAAGTATTGATTAATTCCTACAGGACAATGTTACTTTATTATAGAATTCTTGAAGATTGTGTCTTGCATTATAACAAGTCATCTCGAAAATTCTGTTTCACATGGTGATCGAATGTGACTATTCTTTATTACGAGATGCAGTCGTATGTGTTTTAACAGAGCAGATTAAGTATGGTGTGTTTCTAAGATTCTATAGTATTGTTCCATCATATAAGATTGAGGGATTGGTGTTTTGATTGGCATGGTTAAATAAAGTTGCAGCTTAAAGAACTTGGATATTATTTATTTCGAATGTTGTTCTCTTCTTGAATTGCTGTTCCATATACTTGTTGTTCCATTTAACTGTTGTTCCATTTTATTTGTTGTTCCTTTTACTTGTTGTTCCATTTATTTACTGTTCCATTTCCAGATTGCTAATTTGATGTTTCTTGAGGATAGACTTAGGCTCTAGTCGACCCCAACATCTGCTACCTGGTCCCCAGACCTCTGATCTGCTCCCATCAGCTATGAAAGGGATGTGTTATTGCTACCAAGCCCTTGGCTAATGTGCTGCTCCATTTCATTGTCAATTCTTTTATCTGTTGTTTCATTTCTAATCATTAAGAATGATCCCAGGCTGTAGCGAGCCCAGCATCTACTATTTTGCTCCTAGAACTTTGATCTATTCTCATCAGTTATGAAAAGGATGGGTTACTGCTGCCGAACCTTTGGCAGATGTAACACTGGTGTGATTTGGTCTTTTTGAAGTAGTTAAGTTGTAGGTCTACATTACTTTACTTGCATAGCTTTTGAATGGCTGTACTACAAGCATTACTCTGGCAAATGCTAGCCTCAGACTGAGACACCCTTTGAAATAACCAGATGATCCCGGATTGACATATTAATGTGAGGTAACTAGAGGTGAAAGAGACCCTTTTTATAGCTCTACATTTTGGCGCCGTTGTCGGGGAAGGAGTGTAGTCATTTGTATTTTTCCAGGGTAGTGTACAAACCTTCTAGGGAAGAATTGGGTTTTGAAAACGGAAGGTAAGAACCTACGTGTGGAGCATCTAAAAGCCCTGCTCCTTTGCCCGCTTTCTTGCAGATTTGTTGTTATCTGTTTAAAACTTGGTAGTTAATTTAAGTGCATGACTAAGCAGAAAAAGCTAAAGAAAAATCCCAAACCATTACTAAAACTAGAAAAAGCTAAGGGACTGGTCACCCTTGGTCGATCGACATACATAGACGAAATCTATAAGAAAGTTGAATCTCAGCCTTTAGTAGGACCCAGGAAAATTACTTCCAAACAACCTACTAGTTCCCTTCAGGCCTCAGGCTCACCATCTGAAGCCTTTGCTGAGGTGCATAGTCAGACTGACGAACAGGACTTTCAAGAAATTGAAAATTCTATTCCGGAACGACTGCAGGAAGGGAACCTAAGTAATCTTTGTGAAGGAGAAGGGGAAACAGGGGAAATTGGAGAGCCAAGATCTCCTCCTAGGATAACTCAGCCATTAAATAGCCCCGACAAGGGGAGTGCGGTAAAAATTATTATTGAAAACACCCTATTTCCTCAGACAGAAATTCCAGATAGAGGAAGTGTTATTAAAACCGTTCCTATTGAAAACATCCCGCCTCAACCTAGGAATACCCTCTTAGATATTCTGGAAGGTTATTGGCATATATTTGACCCAATGGCGCAAAATTTGCCAAACACCCAAACCTCTACATTACAATACCCCATAGTGGATTCCGCAGCAAATGCTCCCATGAAAGCAATCCCCCTTCAACACATTCCTACATTTCACGGACTTATGTCAGAGGACCCCGATGCATTTTTATTTGAATTTGATGTGCTATGCAAAGGATATGATTACACCACTGACCCCCAGAAACTCAAATTGTTCCCCTCCACTTTGAAAGGGGCAGCTTTAAGATGGTTTATGGGATTAGGTGGTGGAGTTATAAATAACTGGGAACAAATGAAAGAGTCTTTCCTAAAGAAATATCAAGATTACTGTAGGTCTAGAGAACTAAAAGACGAAATATTTCAGATGATAGCTAGACCCAATGAAACATTAGAGGAATACATGGAGCGTTTCCAATATAATCTGCAAAGATCCCCTTATGCATCGTTGCCTTTGCCTGACAATGTGTTGAAAACAACATTAATAAGGGGCATGAAAGAACAGTGGATTGAAACATTAAACATTATGGGGAAACGGGATATATATCAGAAAAGTTTCGCTGACATAATTGATTTATGTATCAGGAGTTCGAGAGGCAGTACACGAATCAAACCAGCAGAACATGATCGATTTGCACGGGAAAACAAAATTTCATCCGAAGGAGTAACACGAGTGGAAATTGGGAATTTATTTGAAAATTTTAAAACTGATATACTAGGAACACTGACTACACAATTGGACGTTTTGCAGGCTAAGCAGAAACAAATGGAGGCAGAAAAAAATTTAGCAATCTTCTGCCCCAGGTGCAGGAAGAAGCATAGCCATAAGGAGTGTGCATTAGATACAGTTTAGACATGCGCCATTTGTACAAGGGATCACTCTACAGAAAGTTGTCCCTCATTACCTGGAGTGAAATCGGTATATAAGGAAGAAGAAGAAGAACCAGAGGCAGTATATCTACTTAACCAGCATCGTCAGTGGCAGCCACGACAAACTGGTATGTTTTCAGACCCAGCTTCTTCTTTTCAGTATCCGCAGTACAATACTCAACAGTATAATACATGGAAAAGTCAGTTTCAACCCCTATTTCCAAATTGGTCATCACAGTCGTACCCTTCTGTAAACTCGTGGCTAAATCAGATAGGCCAATCTGGCTGGTCGAATCCTCCTTATCCCCCACTATACTGGCAAAACAACCCATATCCACCGCAATGGACTCCCCCCACTTCAAAAAGTTCAATCTGGCATAATAACTAGTAGAGACCAACACAGTAGCCAATAGGAAACATTCATTTCCCTCAACCTACACTGCCAGCTTTTCAGCAAAACCCCCAATCTAATCTCAGACCTAAACTCCCAGCCTAGCCCAATCCCAATCCAAATAACAGACCGGTCCAAGCACTCCAAATTTTGGAAACACCAGAAGAAGGACCCAATCTGAGGGAGTGCAATGATCTGCAACTAAGATCTGGGCGTATTATTCAAACAGAGGGAAACAAAACAGTGTAGATTGAAGATCAGTTACCTAGAGAACAACTGTTACAAGAAGAGGATGAAAACAAACAATAAACTCAGAATCAAGCAACTACATCCTCTCCTCTATTCCCAGAACGTTTAGTCATACCTTGACCTATACAGCAACCTAATTTTGACATTCTGGGAGAATTACAAAATTTGTACATAAAAATTCCATTCCTTCAGGCCATTCAGGATATCCCCATATACGCTAAAACTATCAAGGAATTGTGCATAAAAAGACCGAGAACGAATGTAATAGATAATCCAAGAGTTCAAGTAGTCGGCACTTTATCTGACCTATTATCAGGAAAGGAAACACCTATAAGTATGAAGACCCAGGTAACCCAATAGTAACTGTTCAAATTTATGGCAAAACTTTAAACAATGCTTTAGTTGATCTTGGGGCTGCAATTAATATATTGACCACTTCTACTTGCCAAAAGTCAGGAATTACATCTGCAGAACCCACTTCAACTTTGTTGGAACTGGATGATCGATCTGTGGTTAGACCATAAGGCATACTCCATGATGTTATGGTCTCAGTTGATTCCTGGGAATACCCAACTGATTTTCTGATAATAAACCCTAAAACCCGACTAGATGGGCATCCACTGATCTTAGGAAGGCCTTGGCTCGCTACTGCTGATGCCTATATTGGTTGTCGGCAAGGAAACATGATCATAACTAAGGGGGAAGATATTAAGAACTTAGTACTATATCCCCCATTGCAACCAAGCATCACAATAGTTAAAACTAATAGGCACCCTGTATCATATGTTACTGACAACATTAGATCTCCATTAACTATACAAGAAGCACTAGAGTTCAAAAATCAAACAGAAGATGATGCCATTAGTAATTTATTAGTCAAAATGAACTCACATCTCGTACCCAGTGTCATATGATAAAAGCAACATTTGATAATGAAATAGAAGAAGAACCCCTAAAAGATGTGCATGACCATACAATCCCTATCACCTCAGTTGCACATAGTAAAACAGTAAAAATCGAACCTAGGAAGACCTTAAACATTAACGCCAACCTTACACTGGAACAAGAAACAAAACTCATCCATATTTTAACAAAATATAAAAATGCATTTGCATGGGATTACCCCGATATGAAAGGAATTGATCCTCAATTGTGTACACACCACATGTACATAGAAAAAGATGCAAAACCTGTTAGACAATATCAGAGAAGACTAAACCCTCATCTAAAAGAAGTAGTAAAAGCTGAGCTCCAAAAACTTTTAGATGTTAACTTTATCTACCCCATCTCTGATAGTAAATGGGTCTCCCCGCTTGTGGTG
>APFE030792420.1:2300-12317 GCA_000404065.3 Pinus taeda
TGCCCCTATTGTCCCCATATTATTATTACTGTGCCCCATAGAATCCCTCTATTGTTATTTTTGTGGCTTTATATTATTATTGTTAGGCCAGCTGGGTTATATTGTGACTCCTTAGACTCCTATATATAGAAAGTAGGTTTTATCATTTGTATCATCCAAGAATTGTTCATTTATGTAATGTAAAGGAGGTTTCCACCTCGAAGAGGTTGAATTCTAAGGCATTGATCTATATTTTCTATCTTTTCTTGAGTTGGTTTCATAACAACCTCATATGTGAAAGGCTTCATGATGTAGGGAAGGTGGCATTAGTGGCTGACGTGAAGATCTCATCCTTGGTGAAGCCACCTGATGGTGGACAACTCTGGGTGTGGTGTGGTTGGTAGGCCCAATTTCTTCATGACCTCTACTAAAATGAGGTTCTTTTGACTTCAGCCATTGATAATGAACTACATCGGAAGAGTTGTTCCCCCTCCTCGATATCTTCGGGCTCAATCTTATAGATCTTAGTGGTGACAATGGTGGAATTGGGATCCACATCAATAATATGCTTGCATTTCTCATTCCCCTTGTTGGTTTCCGACTCAAGAGTTAGAACATGCATCTGATTCAGAAGCCTTTACCTCGACCACTAGTGACTACTTGGCTCAACATTTACTTGTGTTGTGAGTGCGGTTCTTATAGAACCCACACCATTTCCATGTGTCCTTCTTTATCTTCGTGGTGTTTTTATTTTCTTGTGGCTTTGGCGGGTTGTCCTAAGTCACGCCACCTTGGATTTGTCCTTTTTTCTACAGTTTGGGGGCACCTTTGCCTTGCTTCATATATGTAGATCAAAATTCTTGCTTCTTCTTTTTAAATTTCTTCTTGATCTTGACAGTGTATCTATAGGTGATGCCAAGCGAGGATATTTCAATGAACTCCATCTTGTCCTAGATGTACTTGTGTAGACAGTCATGGTACTTGAGTACTAAATATTGCTCAGAATCCCTGATACCCAACTTCATGTGAAGGGTATGAAAAATATTTGTGAACTCCATCACATCTTTCTCCCTTCCCTACTGCAACTTGGTCCACTTTATATATTTATCTTCATAGCTCCTAACAAGGTAATATTGTTCCTTGATGACGTCTCAAAAATAATTCCAAGTGGGTGTGGCTAAAAATAGTGAGGGTTCCCTCTCATCCTTTTGTTCACAGTAGGTTTCCCACTAGTCCTTGATATGGGGGGGTGACTTTGAGGAGTGCAAAAGTAAATTTTCCCGATTGGAAAAGTCACGAACCAAAAAATATCCCTTCAACAGATTTAACCATCTATCTACAACATTTTCATCTATTTGGCCTTCAATTATGGGAATGTCAAAGTTGACTTGTACCTTAAAAGGAGTGGCGCCTCGAGAGTGGTTGATGGATGATGATGTGTCACCTATGGGTAGCCATCAAAGGATCTAGGAAAAGTTATCCATCATTACATTCCTCTGTCGCTCAAGGGTTTGCTCGAGAAATATTTTTAAAGGATCTCCTACTCCCTCATCTTTCCTTGCTTCCACCATCGGTGGTTGTAAGGGTTTGTGAGGCTGGTCTTGCAAAGGTTCAACTAGTTTGAGCCCTAACTCCTTATACCCTAACCTTGTTGGGGACATGAAAAGAAAAATAGATAAAGAATAGACTGCTTTGATACCATTCATCTAGACTTGTGTAGGAATGCAACAAAATACAAATTTAAGCATAAACATGGAGATGTATTATAAGTAAATCTTCATTTCATTACTATCAAAGAATTGAAATAGGCTTACAAGAAGAATGCAAATAAACTAGCACGGGTGATGGTAGCTTGTCTCTAAGAAGAGATGTGGCAGCTACATGCCTTTAAACGGTGTTACAATGAGGCTTGGTTGAATTTTTATGATTGAGAAACGATGGGAAACCGTAAAAATCCAAAAACCTAACCCTAGGAGATGAATCACGAAAAGCTTGTGGGCCCTGTTGGGGTTAGATGGAACATCAACGTCAAGTTCCTCTAACTGTCTAGTAAGTGAAACTTTTACTTAGTGTCTTTTCCCCATAATTTGCATGGCTACCATAACCAACTTATTAATAAAATATAAAATAAAGTTTAAACATTTAAATTTATCAATAGGCCTTCCACTCAGCCCATACACTGGCAATTCACTGCAGTAAAGGTAAATTAAATATTTACTTTTCACTAAGGGGTATTAAATGACCATAATAAAATATTTCAATGTTTAAAGACAAAAAGTAATTGAAAGTAAAGAATAAAAATTAATAAGAATAATAAGAGAGAGATGTGTAACTTATTTAATTTTTAATAGAAAATTAATGTCACATTTTAAAAATATTAATAAATATTTAAAAAATCAATGTAGGTCATAAATAAAATACTCCAATACTATATTATGTAATATTTTATGTCATTCATGTGCTTGCGTGCGTTTATATGTATGTATATATATATATATATATATATATATTAACTATATTATGTATTATATTATTCAGTTGCCTCACGTATAGTTTTTGGTTAATTTTGTTGAGAAAAAAATTGTAGGAATTACAAGTTTAAACTATGTAGTCTACACAATTCAAGTGTCCAAAAGGATTTTCAAGGAATTGAATCCATTTATGCATTCAACACTGAAATTTAAACAATACAAAAAATTGGTGTGTACAAATCCACATTACCATGAAAAGGGATTGAACCTTTGTAGATGCAAACCCTTTTTCAATTCTTCTCTTAGAAATTAAATAACATAGAAATGGAACACAAAATATTTTGAAATCACAAATACAGAAAAGCATAAAACATGAGAGACATAGATATACATGTTCACCCAATCTGGGCTATCTCCATGGAGAGATACAACCTATAACAAATCCATTGTAATTTTCTCTTCGCTTTCACATAGTATCTTCTCTCTTCTTGCATATAATAAATATATATAGTCACAATACAATTCTCTCATATAAACTGAGGGTTTCCTTCTAAGGAAAAAATCCATAAATTAACATAATTTCTACCATCATATCTTTCGCTTAATGAATTACCTAGATTGACTACAAAATAATAATACTTTACAAGACATTTTTTATCAATTGTTTTCATTGGGGGGCAGGGGGGGTTCATAAAATTGCCTTCACCCCCCCTGTGGACCCCCCAATGGTGATCCTATAGTGGCGTTGGCATCCTGTTAGGAACTTGGGTCAAACATGGATAAAACAAGACCTGTGAATCAAGATGATAATCAAGCTCCACACCCAATATTTTGTTGTCTAAAATAGGTTATGTAGAGCTGGAAATTTGTAGTACCCTTGGTTAAATAATTTCTATAAATACTTTTATTATTTTATAAGTTTGAAATGTGGCTAAAAGGCTGAAAAGTAAAAGTTGAATATTTTTATGAGATTGTAAATATGTATTATTATTATTTAAATGTTATTGTTTTAGACAAGAGGGGAAACTAGTTGAGTAGTTAGGCTCCCAACTGTTAGGAAACAATTAGAAGCAGTTATGGTGTTAGGTCCCTATAATGATAGTGATTCCCCCATCACTATTATCATTATAACCCTTATTGTTATTATTGTGTCCCCATTGTCCCCATTTTGTTATTAGTGTGCCCCATAGAAGCCCACTATTGTTATTGTTGTGTCCTATTATTATTTTTATGTCAACTTTGATTATATTGTGACCCCTTAAACTCCTATATATAGAAAGGAGGTTTAGTCATTTGCATCATCCAAGAATTGTTCATTTGTGTAATGTAAAGGAGATTTCCCCTTTGAAGAGGCTGATTTTGAAGTCGTTGATCTATGTTTTCTATCTTTTTGTGTGCTAGTTTATAACATTTGGTATCAGAGGTATGGATTCTAGGGTTTCACTGCTCTAAACAGGTCATTGTGGCATTTTCGCTATAACTATTTTTATGCTATGTTTCGATATCTAACAAAAAAACCCATTTGCGACAAAATCTCAATGATCCTCAGGTCTGAATTTTAGATCTTGTCTTGCTATATTTTCGGATATATGATCTAAAGAAGTTAGGGTTTTTGCAGGCTCCCAAATTACATCCCAAACAAGTGACCTTCAGAAAATCGTCATAACTTTCTTCTGAGTATCAAATTGAAATTTCGTAAGAAGTTACAGAAAGAGGATGGACTGTAGTTTTATAGGTCTGTAGATTGAAAAAATGACACGTGAAACTTCATACAAGTTCGCTCTATTGAAAAATTGTATAATCTGGTCATCTTGGAAGATTGGGCATAACACTTTCTTGGAGAATCCAATTTCGATCATACTGGTGGTGTTGGAAATAAGACTCATAGGGCTACCATAGTTTTCAATTTCAGATCTTGGAGATGATTTAATATCAAGCTCTTACAAATTGAAAAAAGGTGTGTATTTTTTTTATTTTATTTTTCATAAGTTTGGTTTGAAAAATTAGTTTGAAGGAATTCAAAAGGCATAGTGAAGCATAATTATCATTAATCGATGCCACGAAGAAAGAAAATGGAAATACCTAGTAAGAAACCAAAATCCTCTACCATGACTCATGAAGTAGAAGAAGAAATGCAACATGATATATCAAAATTACAAGATCAAGTACAACAAAATACACTTTCACAAAAAGTAACAGAAGCTAAGATGGATGGTTTAACGAAAGGCGTGGAAGGTAAGATGGCTGGTGTTGAAGATACGATGGATGGTATAAAGAAAGGCATGGAAGCTAAGATGAATTACATGGAAGCTAGGATGGATGGTTTGGAAGCTAAGATGAATGACGTGGAAGCTAATATGGAAGTCAAAATGGAAGATTTGAAGACAGATATGACAAAGTTGCTACAAGAAATGTTTACTAATGGTGAAAGGGTAGTAAAAGAAGCGCATGATGAGAACAAAAGAAATGTTAATCACGATTTCATAGACTCTAACGTTGGATTGAAAACCCACCATGTTCCAAAGATCGATATGAGGAAGTTTGATCGCAAGGATCTTGTAACATGGAATACTACAATTGGAGCAATATTTCAATATCCAAAATTTGCAAAACAAACAAAAGGTATGCATTGCAACTTTATATTTGGAACAAAATTAGTTTGTATGGTATCGATGGCTTTGATCTTGTAAACAAATTGTCACTTGGGAAATTTTTATGGAATAAATGATAGCACATTATGAGGATACAAAAAGAAACACTTTTTTTTAGCCAAATGATCAATCTCAAATAAAATGGTTCAATGATGGAGCGCATTGAGGACTTCCGAAAATTGAATATAAGGGTAAAATGTATTCCAAAGGAGCATAGGATTGATGTGTTCATAGGGAGTTTAAAGGATAACATTCAACATGAGGTTCGCCTTTGGGAACCTGATTCATTGGAGAAGGCATTCAGGTTGGCAAGAAAAATGGAAAGCAAAATTATGGAAACCAAGAAGCCTACCACTCACAACTATAAATATGGAAGTGTTGTTTCCCTTAGCCTTCCACAAACTACAAGGTTGACACCACAAAAATTGGAAGAAAAAAGATCAAAAGGGCTTTGTTACAGTTGTGATAGAAGATACACTAAAGGTCATAAGTGTGCTAAGAAGAAATTATTTTACATATTGTCAAGATGAGGAAGAAAAGGAATAAAAAATGTCAAAAGAAGAGGATATACACCAAGAAGAAACCCTAGATAAAGAAGAAATGAATCCGACCATATCTTGTAATGCATTGGTTGGAATTACCACTCCTCAAGCTATCAAGATAGAAGGACATATCAAGAAGAAAAAGGTAATAATGTTTATTGATTCAGGAAGTACCCATAATTTTATTCATTGTAAGATAGCCAAGGAATTGAATTGATTCCTATATCCAGCACCTGAGTGTCAAGTGATGGTTGCAAGTGGAGGAAACATAAACTGCTCTGGAAATTGCCATAATATCAAGTTATACTTGGGAGAATATTTATTGAATATCCCAATGCTTTCCATTCCAATGGGTGGTGTTGATGTTTTACTAGGAACCAATGGCTAAAATCCTTGGATACAATAGCTTTTAATTTTCAAGAACTTTTCATGAAATTTTGTTCGGAAGGAAACTAAGTTGAATTAAGAGGTATCATAGGGAAAATGGGAAAGATAATCAACTCTGACAGAATGACAAAAATTATAAAGAAATAAAAATGAGGCGTAATTGCACAATTATGTTCGCTAAAGGTTCCGACATCAAAATCATCTATTTTTCTAGATCTCCAAAAAGTCTTGGAAAACCATTCAAAGTTATTTGAGACTCCCAAAGGCATCCCACCTATTCGTGATCATGATCATGCTATTCATTTGATTCTATGAAGTGTTCCTCCAAACATCAAGCCTCACAGATATCCCTATGCCCAAAAGAGTGAAATTGAACATACGGTTGTAGAAATCCTAGAGGTTGTTATAATTCAACCTATTCAAAGTTATTTCTCTGCCCCAGTAGTATTGGTGCACAAGAAGGATGGATCATGGCACATGTGTCCATATTATAGGGAGCTCAACAAGCTCACTATTAAAGATAAATCTCCCATTCCTATCATTGATGAATTATTGGATGAATTGCATGGATCAATTTACTTCACCAAGTTGGATCTTCGTTTAGGATATCATCAAACTAGAATGAAGACTAAGGACATTCCTAAAATAACATTTAGACCTCATGA
This sequence comes from Pinus taeda, assembly GCA_000404065.3. NCBI lineage: Eukaryota > Viridiplantae > Streptophyta > Pinopsida > Pinales > Pinaceae > Pinus > Pinus taeda. The sequence goes on from APFE030792420.1 coordinate 8,996, forward strand.
GGGTCATTATGATTTTTTGTTCATGCCTTTGGGCCTTACAAATACACTTTCTACATTTCAAGGTTTGATGAATTCCATTTTCAAACCCTTCCTTAAAAAATTTGTGTTAGTATTTTTTGATGATATACTAATTTTCAACAAGTCTTGGAAGGATCATGTTCAGCATGTTGACAGGGTGATCAAACTATAGGAGGAGAAACAATTATATGCAAAAAGCTCCAGATGTTCCTTTGGAGCACAAGAGGTAAAATATCTAGGTCATATTGTATCTCATGAAGGTGTTAAGATAGACCCTAGCAAAATTAAAGCCATTAAGGAATGGAAAATCCCCACATCCATAAAGCATATGTGAGGATTTGTCCGGTTGATAGGGTATTATCACAAGTTTGTTAAGAATTATGGGAGAATAGCAGCACCTCTAACAACATTATTGAAGAAAGATGCATTTTCATGGACTTCAGAAGCAACAAAGGCCTTTGAACATCTTAAAGAGGCAATGTGCCAAGGATCGGTCTTAGTTATGCCAGACTTCACAAAAACCTTTACTGTGGAATGTGATGCCCTAGGAAATGGAATTGGTGCTATTTTAATGCAAGAATAAAGACCCATTGCTTTCAAAAGTCATCCAATCAAAGGAAAGTATTTACACAAAGCTATTTATGAGAAGGAAATGTCGGAAATACTACATTCACTTAAGAAATGATGACCCTACCTAATGGGAAGACACTTCAAGGTAAAAATGGATCATGATAGTCTTAAATACTTCTTAGAACAAATATTATCTTCAGAAAAGCATCAAAAATGGGTCACAAAGATGTTGGCTTATGAATTTGAAATCATCTACAAAAAAGGGAAGAAAAATGTTGTGGTAGATGCACTCTCAAGAAAGCATGAGGATGTGGAAGCATTGCTTTGCACCATTTCTATTATCCAACCATATTGGATAAACGAAGCAAGGGATGAACGAAACAATGTCGAATAAGTGTGTACACTCATTAAAATGTTACAACAACATCCCAGTACATATGATACATTTAGCTAGAAAAATGATTTGTTATGGTACAAAGATCACTTATACCTATGTAATAATTCCTAACTCAAACAAAAGATTCTTATGGAATTGCACAGTTCTCCCTTAGGAGGGCACTCAGGATTTTTAAAAATTTACCACAGGGTTAAGAAGGAATTTTTTTGGGACGGGACGACCTTAAATCGGATATTCAAAACTTTGTGGTGGAATGTTTGGTTTGCCAACAAAATAAAGTTGAAATAATTAATACCCTAGATCTATTACCACCTTTATCTATTCCAAGCCAATGTTGGGAGGAGGTCTTAATGGATTTTATCATAGATTTACCCAAGTCCAAAGGAAAGAGTGTCATCATGGTGGTAGTTGACAAACTTATCGAGTATGCACACTTTTGTGCATTATCTCATCCATTTAAAGCCAGTATAATTTCTACTGCATTTATGGAAACAATTGAAAAGGTACATGGAAACCCAAAGATTATTGTAAGAGATAGAGATCCCATTTTGACTGGAAATTTTGGACATAATTATTTTCTTGTCTCAGTACTTAGTTAGCTCATAGCTCATCTTATCATCCTCAATATAATGGGAAAACTGAGATAGTAAACAAATATTTGGAAGGATATCTTTGTTTCTTTGTCATTAATAAACAAACACAATGGGTCAAATGGTTGCCTCTAGCTGAATGGTGGTATAACACTTCCTTCCATATTGCAGAAAAAATGACCCCGGTTATGGCACTTTATGGATATCATCCACCATCCATCAAATCATATTTAAGAGAAAATTCTAAGGTTCAAGAAGTGGAAGATCACATCGAGCATCAACAACAAGTTCTCCAACTCTTAAACCATAACGTCAATTTTGCACATAATAGAATGAAACAATAGGCAGATCAACAGTGTAGCGAAAGAAGTTTTAATGTAGGTGATTGGGTATTCCTACGGCTACAACCATATAAACAAATTTCCCTGAAGAAAACTTGAAGGACAGTAAATTATCACCAAAGTATGATGGTCCATACAAGGTGTTGCAAAAGATTGTTACTATGGCATACAAATTGGAGCTTCTTGCATCTTCGCAAGTGCACCTAGTTTTCCATGTTTAATGTTTAAAGAAGGTTACAGGTGACAAGCTCCTAGTTCAAAAATTATTGCTAGAGCTTGACAAGGAAAGGAAAAATCATATTGGAAGTTGAAGCAGTCACAGAAACAGGAACTCGGCAACTACGAAATTGATCAATTTCAGAGTATCCCATCATGGAAGAACTTACCCGCTGAAGATTCCACATGGGAGGATTAGAATTTTATACAGAGGCATCTAAAACTACTCAAGCATTGAGGAAAATAATTTTTTGAAGGAGAGGGGCATGTTAGGTCCCTATAATACTAGTGATTCCCCTCTTACTATTATCATTGTACCCGTTATTGTTATTATTGTGCCCCTATTGTCCCCATATTATTATTAGTGTGCCCCATAGAAGCGCTTTATTGTTATTGTTGTGCCCATATATTATTATTGTTATGTAGAATTTGATTATATTGTGACCCCTTAGACTCCTATATATAGAAAGGAGGTTGAGTCATTTGTATCATCCAAGAATTTTTCATTTATGTAATGTAAAAGAGGTTTCCCCCTCGAGCAGGCTGATTTTGAAGTTGTTGATCTATGTTTTCTATCTTTTTGTGGGCTGGTTCATAACATATGGTCTAAGAAAGGATGGAGACACGACAAAAGAAAGATCCTCTTTCTTGCAAAGGATGATTTTCCATATGACTAGAGTGATCATCACTAGAGAGAAATGTCATAGGTGGAAGATGATTTAGAAACAATATTGGGGCAGAGAAAATAAATATGGAAATGGAAACAAGATTCTAGTGAAAGAGGTTAGTTCCAAGTAGACTGAAATCCAACAATTATTGTTTGTAGATTAATTACGATTTTTATTTTGTTTTAAATTAATTTTGTACTTTTAACATCATTGATTTTCATCAAACATGTGCCATTTGATTGCTGGGAGAGAGTGATATTGATGGCGAAAAAGAGTGTTGTTGCAGGAGTCTCACACGTGACTGCCCAGTCTAGCCTCCTAGGCAACATCGACACACAAGTCTCAAGATTTGATGGTTTACATAAAAGATCTGCCATCAACATTGTGATATCGGCCAGCCTATTTCCCATTCTTTCTTGTGATGAACTAGTGTATGAGTTCTTAGAAATTGCATGGTTTTTGTTTGGATCCAAAAAATCTGTCCCCCTTTAAAACTGTTGGAAATAATACTGAGAGGGGGGG
>APFE030792420.1:30433-53088 GCA_000404065.3 Pinus taeda
AAAGCTAGCCTAAAATCATCAACAAAGTCTAATCATTAAAGAGAGAGCCCTCTCTGATTGCAGGTGGGCTAGAACCTGCAATCCAAAGATTGGTTTGTGGTTACCTCGGCCATATCCCTATAAGGAGCCTAGGGACAACCTGAGTGATAACACCCCATTGAAGATTTTTGACAAAATTTGATTCTTCTTCTTCTTTTTATATGTGTCCAGACTCATAGTAGTCTCCTTTGCCAGATGGTTTGAGGGAAGCTTCTCTCCTATCTGATGGTCCTCCTTTCCTCATCTCATAAAAAATTAGAATTCCATGCAGCTGTGACATTTTAAGGTTTTGAAGATTCTCCTTTTCTTCTATTGCAGAAACTTTAGATTCAAACCTAGGGGGCAAAGATCTTAAAACTTTTTCAACTATAACAGCTTCCTTTACTTCTTCACCCAGATTTTTCATACAATTAACAATCTCATCTACATGAAGAAAATAGTTATCCACACTTTCATCATTGTACATTCTGAGATTTTCATACTGAATTCTGAGGGTTTGAAGTTTTGCTCATTTTACCTGATCATCTCCTTCATAGCACAGAACAATCTTGTCCCATATTTCCTCAGCAGATTTATACTGCATGACTTTGGCAAATTCAGATTGTGATAGACATCCCAATAGAGTATTGACCACCTTTGCATTCGTTTCATATTTCTTCTTCAAAGCCGGATCTGTGGGAGTTGATGCTGGAAAAGTATACCCTGTATCTATGATATCCCAGACTTCAGTACCCAGAGATTGAAGATAGGCAGTAACTCTTACCTTCCAGTATACAAAGTTTGTCCCATCAAAAACCGGTGGCCTGATTGATGCTTCCATCTCGTAGCTACTCATGATGAAAGATCTTCCTTCAAGCGATCAAGCTCCTTCAGAAGGACCTGCTGTCATACCAATTGTTGGAAATAATACTGAGAGGGGGGGGTGAATCAGTATTATTAGGTCAAATATTCATTTTCTAAAACCAATTTGTATATGCTACTTTAGTTCATTAAACCCGTGTATATACGCAACTATTTAGAAGGAAAATAGTATGCAGGCTGCAACCTGCAGAGAGCTACAACTCTCTCTCGTTTTCCAGCTTCTCCTGGAAGGGAGCTACAACCCCCTGTAGCTCTTGCACTAGCCAAGATACTAGTATGTAGGTGCTGGCCTACAGAAGGCTACAACCTTCTATTTCTTCCAGGGACCACGTTTCTTCAATTTTCAGACTGGATCCATGAACATTAATCAATCATCAAGAATTTCTTCATCAACCAATCACCTTTCACCAATTAGATCCGAATCAAGTAGATATCTCTTTGACATCTGTACCCAAGACACAGTACCAGTAACCACACACCAAACAGAACCCAGAACACGACAGAAGTGAACAGAAGCAGCAAGATCACAGATTAAAACATATACGCTACTTTATCAGCCTGAAACATGCGTGCATACGCTTCTGCGTATGAAATAACCTATGTATATGCTCTTTTACTTCACTTAACCTGCGTGTATACGCGCCTTCACTTCACTGAACCTGCGTACAGATCTATAAAGGATAATACACTCTTTAAGATATTAAATCACTAATTAACCTAGATTTTCAGACATATAGATCAAGAAAGTGCCACGTCTAGCAGACCAAAACATATAAAGATACTAACATTCAAGCTTAAAGATTATGACCCATGAATAGATCTTATTCTTCTTTTGTGCTTAGGTTCCTCCTTCATTCAGATCCAGATCTGCATCACAACCCAATTACCAGCTCTAGCACTTTATCAGATATTCAATAATAATGCAGATGATTCTTTGCCACATGATCTCCTTCCTCTTTTATAATCTTAGGCCTTCCTCAATACCATGGTCGAAAACCATAACATTTCAATACCATGAACCCAAAACTAGGGATCAACACATTTGACGAGACGCCATGGTCCAAAACATAGGTTCAAATCCCAAGGACTAACTACCATGGACCAAAAGTATGATCCCCCAACATATACGCACTTTTTAAACGTATAACCCGCGTGTATATGCATCTTTGTTTAGATGAACCTGCGTATATGTCTTTTTCTTCTCTTTGAGTGCCTGAACTGAGATCTGTTACCAAAGAGAGTTGCCATGAAGGACAACACCTGTACCATAGCTCCAAACCTGTGCCATAATGCCAACAAAAACGCATGCTCATTTATAGATCCGACAAAGATCTAACAGATCCGCTCTCATAGAAAGAAGATAAACCCTCACTCTAGTCAGATCTGCAGGTCTTCTTACATCAAATCCTACTCTAGATCGAGCCCTTTTACCACTACCTTCATTGGATCTATCATCTAGCACAGATCAGTCAAAGAAGGAAAGATATTTTTCGAGGAAGAAATGATAGCACATGATGAGGATATAAAAGCAACACTATTTTAGCCACTTGATAAATCTAAAATAAAAGGGTTCAATGATGAAGCACATTGAGGACTTCCAAAAATTGAATATAAGGGTAAAATATATTCCAAAGGAGCATAGGATTGATGTGTTCATAGAGATTTTAAAGGATAACATCCAACAAGAGGTTCCCCTTTGGGAACATGATTCATTAGAGAAGGCATTCAAGTTGGCAAGAAAAATAGAAATCAAAATTATGGAAACCAAGAAGCCTATCACTCACAACTTTAAAGATGGAAGTGTTGTTTCCCCTAGCCTTCCACAACCTACAATGTTGACACCACAACAATTGGAAGAAAAACGATCAAAAGGGCTTTTTTACAGTTGTGATAGAAAATACACTAAAGGTCATAAGTGTGTTAAGAAGAAATTATTTTACATATATTTTCAATAGGAGGAAGAAAAGGAATAAGAAAAGTCAAAAGAAGAGGATATACACAAGGAACAAGCCCTAGATAAAGAAGAAATGAATCTGACCATTATTGTAATGCACTGGTTGGAATTATCACTCCTCAAGCTATCAAGGTAGAAGGAAATATCAAGAAGAGAAAGGTAATAATGTATATTGATTCAGAAGTACCCATAATTTTATTCATTGTAAGATAGCCAAGGAATTGAATTGCTTCCTATATCCAGCACCAGAGTGTCAAGTGATGGTTTCAAGTGGAGGAAACATAAATTGCTATGGAAAGTCCCATAATATCAAGCCATCCATGGGAGAATATGTATCAAATATCCCAATGCTTTCCATTCCAATGGGTGGTGCTAATGTTTTACTAGGAGTCTAATGGCTACAATCCTAGGGTACAATAGCTTTTTATTTTCAAGAACTTTTCATGAAATTTTGTTCGGAAGGAAAGGAAGATGAATTAAGGGGTATCACAGGGAAACTCAGAAAGATAATCAGCTCTAATGGAATGAAAAATCTTCTAAAGAAATAAAAATGAGGTGTAATTGCACAATTATGTTTGCTAGAGGTTCTGACATCAAAATCATCTATTTCTCTAGATCTCCAAAAAGTATTGGACAATCATTCCAAGTTATTTGAGATTCCCAAAGGCCTCCCACATATTCGTGATCATGATCATGTTATTCATTTGATTCTAGGAAATGTTCTTCCAAACATCAAGCCTTACAGATATCCCTATGCCCAAAAGAGTGAAATTGAACATATGGTTGCAGAAATACTAGAGGCTGGTATAATTCAACCTAGTGAACGTTATTTCTCTACTTGATTAGTATTGGTGCACAAGAAGGATGGATCATGGCACATGTGTCCAGATTATAGGGAGCTCAACAAGATCACTATTAAAGATAAATCTCCCATTCCTGCCATTGATGAATTATGGGATGAATTGCATGGATCAATTTATTTCACCAAGTTGGATATTCATTCAGGATATCATCAAATTAGAATGAAGACTGGATACATTCCTAAAACAACATTTAGAACTCATGAGGTTCATTATGATTTTTTGGTGATGCCTTTTGGCCTTACCAATGTACCTTCTACATTTCAAGATTTGATGAATTCCATTTTCAAACCCTTGCTTAGAAAAATTTGTGTTAGTATCTTTTGATCATATACTAATCTACAACAAGTCTTGGAAGGATCAGGTTCAACCTGTTGACACGGTGCTCAAAAATGTTGGAGGAGAAACAATTATATGCAAAAATCTCCAAATGTTCCTTTGGAGTACAAGAGGTGGAATATCAGGGTCATATTGCATCTCATGAAGGTGTTAAGTTAGACCTTAGCAAAATTAAAACCATTAAGGAATGGAAAATCCCCACATCCGTAAAGCATCTATGAGGATTTCTACTATTGACAGGGTATTATCACAAGTTTGTTAAGAACTATGGGAGAATAGTAGTACCTCTAACAACATTATTGAAGAAATATGCATTTGAATGGACTCGAGAAGTAACAAAGGCCTTTGAACATCTTAAAGAGGCAATGTGCCAAGCACGGGTCTTAGCTACACAAACTTCACAAAAACCTTTATTGTGGAATGTGATGCCCTAGGAAATGGAATTGGTGCTATTTGAATGAAAGAATAAAGACCCATTGCTTTCAAAAGTTGTCCAATCAAACGAAAATATTTACACAAAGCTATTTATGAGAAGGAAATGTTGGAAATACCACATGCACTTAAGAAATTAAGACCCTACCTAATGGGAAGACACTTCAAGGTAAAAAAAGATCATGATAGTCTTAAATACTTTTTAGAAAACATATTATCTTCAAAAGAGCATCACAAATGGGTCACAAAGATGTTGGCTTATGAATTTGAAATCATCTACAAAAAAAGGAAGCAAAATGTTGTGGCATATGCACTCTCAAGAAAGCATGAGGATGTGGAAGCATCGCTTTGTGCCATTTCTATTATCCCACCAGATTGGATAAATGAAGCAAGGGATGAGTGGAAGAATGTTGAAGAAGTGCGGGCACTCATTAAAATGTTACAACAAGATCCCAGTACATATGATAAATTTATCTAGAAAAATGATTCATTATGGTACAAAGATCACTTATATGTATGTAATAATTCCCAACTCAAACAAAAGATTCTTATGCAATTGCACACTTCTCCCTTAGGAGGTCACTCAAGATTTTTAAAAACCTACCATAGGGTTAAGAAGGAATTTTTTTGGGATGGCCTCAAATCAGATATTCAAAAGTTTGTGGCAGAATGTTTGGTTTTCCAACAAAATGAAGTTGAAATAATTAAGACCCTAGGTCTATTACAACCTTTATCCATTCCATGCCAACATTGGGAAGAGGTCCCAATGGATTTTATCAGAGGTTTACCCAAGTCCAAAGGAAAGAGTGTCATCATGGTGGTACTTGAAAAACTTACCAAGTATGCACACTTTTGTGCATTATCTCATCCATTTAAAGTTAGTAAAATTTATACTACATTTATGGAAACAATTCAAAAACCACATGGAAACCCAAAGATTATTGTAAGTGACAGAGATCCCATTTTGACTGGAAAGTTTTGGACATAGTTATTTTCTTGTCTTGCTACTCATTTATCTCATAGTTCATCTTATCATCCTTAATCTGATGGGAAAACTGAGATAATAAACAAATGTTTGGAAGGATACCTGTGTTGCTTTGTCTTTGATAAACAGGCACAATGGGTCAAGTGGTTTCCTCTGCCTGAATGGTCATATAACACTTCCTTCCATACTGCAGAAAAAAATGACCCCATTTATGGCACTTTATGATATCATCCACCATCCATCACATCATATTTAAAAGAAAATGCTAAGTTTCAAGTAGTGGAATATCACATCGAGCATCAACAACAAGTTATCCAACTCTTAAACTATAACCTCACTTTTGCACATAATAGAACGAAACAACAGGCAGATCAACATCACAGTGAAAGAATTTTTGATGTAGGTGTTAGGGTATTCCTACGACTATAACCATATAAACAAATGTCCCTGAAGAAAGCTAAAAAGGATAATAAATTATCACCAAAGTATTCTGGTCCATACAAGGTGTTGCAAAAGATTGGTACTATCGCATACAAATTGGAGCTTCCTGCATCTTCCCGAGTGCACCTAGTTTTCCATGCTTCATGTTTAAAGAAGGTTATAGGTGACAAGCTCGTAGTTCAGAAAATATTTCCAGAGCTTAATGAGGAAAGGAAAAATCATATTGGAAGTTGAAGCAATCACAGAAACAAATACTCGACAGCTATGAAATTGATCAATTTTGGAGTATCTCATCAGGTGGAAGAACTTACCCGCTGAAGATTCCACATGGGAGGATGAGAATTTTATATGGAAGCATCTAGAACTACTCAAGTGTTGAGAAAAAGAATTTTTTGAAGGAGAGAGGCATGTTAGGTCCCTATAGTACTAGTGATTCCCCCATTACTATTATCATTATACCCCTTATTGTTATTATTGTGCCCCTATTGTCCCCATATTGTTATTAGTGTGCCCATAAAAGCCGATTATTGTTATTGTTGGCCCTTATATTATTATTGTTATGTCAAATTTGATTATATCGTGACCCCTTAGACTCCTATATATAGAAATGAGGTTTAGTCATTTGTATCATCCAAGAATTGTTGATTTATGTAATGTAAAGGAGGTTTCCCCGTCAAAGAGGCTAATTTTAAAGTTGTTGATCTATGTTTTCTATATTTTTGTGGGTTGGTTCTTAACATATGGTCTAAGAAAGGATAGATACATAGCAATGGAAAGATCTTCTTTCTTGCAACGGATGAGTTTCCAATACACTAGAGTGATCATCACTAGAGAGAAATTTCATAGGTGGAAGATGATTTAGAAACAATATTGCGGGAGCGAAAATAAATATGGAAATGGAAACAAATTATAGTAGGAGAGGTTAGTTTCTATGTAGACTGGAATCCAACAATTATTGTTTGTATATTAATTACAATTTTTATTTTGTCTTAAATTAATTTTGTACTTCTAACATCATTGATTATTATCAGATGGGTTCCATTTGATTGCTGGGAGAGAGCAATCTTAACGGCAGAAAAGAGTGTTTTTGCAGGAGTCTCACACATGACTTCCTAGTCCAACCTCCTAGGTGATATCAATGCAAAAATCTCAAGATCTGATTGTTTACATAACAGATCTGCCATCAACACTGTGATCTTGGCCAACCTATTTCCCATGCTTTCTTGTCATGAACCAGTGTACGAGTTCCCAGAAATTGCATGGTTTCTATTTGGATCTAGGAAAATCTCTCTCCCTCTAAAACGCATGCTCCTTTATATATCCGACAAAGATCTAATAGATCACTCTCACAAAAAGAATATCAACCCTCACTGTGGTCAGATCTCTAGGTCTTCTTAAGTTGGCTCCTACTCTAGATCGAGCCCTTTCACTGCCACCTTCATTGGATCTATCTTCTAGCACAGATCAACCGAAGAAGGAAAGAGCTTTGTCGAGGAGGAAATAGCCTCCATTATCTTTGTTTCGAATGTCTTTCCTATTTGTTTCATGAATATAATCCCTAACACACAACTCTATGCGATTGGATTTGATGATAACCACTCTGGATTTGACAATAGGAAATTTTTTCCACGTTCCCACCAAGTTGAAAACAAGCAGAAGCATAAAGCAACAACATAAAAAACTATGACTAGATTTTATGATGGTCTTTTTGGATTTGGTGATAAGAAATATCCACTACCTCCCCTCTAGGATGAAAACAAGCACGTGACAAAGTACATTCACGATCCTAGGATGAGAGACTATGACGGAATAGATCGAGCAATACAAACAATGGATTGGGATATGCTTTGACCAAATCTATTAGATCTAGAGTCTCTTACAGTAGATCAACCTTTGTCATAGAAAAGTCCACTCACAACAACTCTAGATTTGATACAAATTTTTATCAGAAGACTTCAAGGAAGGATTGTCTGCAAGTGGATCTTGAAGGGGAGGCAGATTCAAGAATTAAAGTGTGAAATCCAAACTCATCTAGGCATATTAGCAAGTATGCAAAGATTGAATTATTGAGGACAATTGTTTCAAGATAATCACACACTTAAGGATTATGGCATTGGCTCAAAATCAACCATCATCCTCACTTTGCAATTGCGTGGTGGATGCCCAGGAACCAGCTCAAAAGGCACAAAATCTTTTAAATATGTGTTCAAAGGGAAGGATGAAGCCTAAACCAAACCAGAATCACCTCCAAAACTACTTGGACCCTATATTATGGAGTAAAAATCCCAAATACTAGCCTTGATAATATCTCTACCCGAGTTAAATGAGATTTATGTAGACTTTCATACTGAAGCAATCATATGTAGATTTAATGGTTTTTGGCCTAAATCAGATGCTCTACCCCATTAGATACTTTCTACATGGACATCGAATTGTGATATTCATTTAGGCTCCAAGGGGTTTTTTATTCTCAAATTCGACATAGTTAAAGATAAGGAATATGCCCTGAATGAGGGATCATGGTTTTGGGGAAATGCAGGACCCTTCATGATCCCTTGGTTCCTAGGTTTTAACGCCACCACTATGGTGGTATCTAGAATTTGTGTATGGGTCAGGATACACAATCATCCACTACATTTTTGGCATCACAAAGTATTATAAGGAATAAGAAATTTGCTAGGAAAATTTCTCAAGATTGGCATGGATAGAGTTTCAAGAGGCATATTTACTTTTGCCAGAATATGTATCAAAGTAGATCTCAGTCAAGGTTTACCTAATTGCATTATACTGGTCCATAACAATATATTGTGGACTCAACCACTAGATTACAAAAATACAACATTCTGTTGCCATGGATATCTATAAATAGTTCACCTTCATAGTGCATGCCCATAAGCTAAAAAAGACCCCAAAAGAAATAAGAAACAATACCAAAAGCCAGAATGTTGGCAACACACTGAGCCCTGTGAAGAAGCAGCAGCAGAAGAAGAGACAAGAGAAAACAATGCAAACAATAATGTTCAAATTGTTTAGAATAGCTCAGAGAAGGATGAGATAAAGAACAACTCTGCATTAACTCAGAGGCCCAACAACCCTTCGTAGCAGCATGAACCACACACATCATGAAATGAAGTAAGAGGCAACAAACACATTCATGGATAAGAGGGATATGATTTTGACAAACAATGTCCAACAAATACAAAATAGAATCAAATGTCTATTATAACATCCACTCCCAACATTGGTGGTTGGCGAAAAGTGGAAAAGAAGAATGGTAGAAAAGAATAGATCAGTCTTTTATGGATTTTGAGAAATCAAGACCTGATATTATGCATATGCTTATTGGCATCTACAACATGTAATTTTGCACGTTATGATTAAACTTATGATTTCTCCTGGGGGAAAGAAGATTCTAGTGGGAGATAAAGGCTGAAATTAGGACGCTGCTAGGGGCTTAAAGAGGTGATTATATGATTTTTTTTTTTCTTGATAGAAAAGGATACTAGAGCTAGAAGGGAATTACTAAGACAACAATTCATCAGTTGGGATGTGGTAAATCATATTGTGTTTTTAGAGGTTCAGATAAGTAATTGAGTTATTCATATGTTTTGTTGGGATTAAATCTGTATATGACAATATTTTCTTTTGAATATGAATAAGATGTAGAAGAAATTAAAAGTATTATTTTGAAAGTAAGTCTCTATATGTATAAAGTAAATAATTAACTATGTCACATTTAACTCTATGGAGATGACTCTATAGAAGAAAAACTATGATTAACCTAGTGTTTGGTTCTCGTATGCTTTCATGAAAAGTTGTGTATATATACAAGTAAATAAAATGTATATATGGTAAGGTTAGTAAGGTTATGGGTAACTATGTGATACATCACCTAGGTTATCCCTTAGCTAATGTGTAGTCCTATACAAGGGACAAATCCTTCAAGAAAACTTAGAAGTCTAGAAACCTAGAAACCTGGAGTCTGGAACTTTGTTTCTCCATGCATTAGAGTTGTCCATAAATTATGCATATATGTGTTGTTATAAATATATGTACATGCAACCAGATATGGAAATCAAGACTACATGGGTGATAACCAAAGAAACCATATATACACAATATGAAAGGAAAATGCCTGAAACAAGTCATATTAAATGTATAGTATATACATAAAAAAGGACTATCTTCTTAAATAAAATATATTGTATTAATAAAAGATGATATTCTACAAAAAACAAGTACCCTGAAATAATTGGTTCTTTATAAGAACAACTAAAATAACCACATAACTTTAGTTGAAAATAAAGGAATTGGAACAAATATACATGGCATATATAAAGACAAAATCAATTCATGTCTAGTGTCCAATAGGTTTCATTAATTATAAATAATGGTCATGATAGACCAAAATAGTAAAGATATAAATATTTAAAATGAGGGTAAAATAAACTAGACTTGAATTCCATATCCTATGTACAAACAACTTAAATAATTGGTCCATGCAGTCACAAGTATCATGAAATAATCGACCAAATTTTTCCTAGTTCCTCTGTTTTATCAAAGGGATTCTTATATTGATATCTAAAAACAGGAAAAGGGGTGTGGGTACCTAGAGTACATAGAAGAAAAAACCCAAAATGTTTCTCCTTGTAGAGCTTCAAACCATCTCGATATTGACATGTATGGAAATGAATCAAAATGTTAAACCATGGAGGAATTTCAAAGAAAGCAATAGTTAAGGGTTTATGTTTAAACATGGTAAAATGGGTATGATCTATATAAATTACTTGAGAAGGGTGTTATAGTGGCTGGAAATCTTGGCCCTATGACAGAAAACCCTAATCTCATTAGTTCCGAAGAAGTAAAACCTCAAGAAGTAAGAAAAAGAACAAGGAAGGAATATTTTCTATCAGAAAACCCTAGGACATAAGTGTTTACCCATTGGGTGGCATCTCATTAGGAAGGGCTACACCAACATGGGATGAATGGAACTCAGACCCTGCCAAGACAGGGTATGGGTAAGAAAAAACCCAATTATGAATTTGTTCACCAATAGCAAAAACCCAATTGTGAATTGGTTCACTTAGGGTAAGAACAAAATTGATAAACATGCAAGGGAATACCTTGACATGAACCTAAACATTATTTTTGTAATCACTTTGAAGTCATAGCCCAAAATTCTCATCACCTTGAATTTTAGCCATTGAGTGAATATTAGTGTAATGATAGGGTTTATCTGTAATTCACCTAATTCCTACCACTTTTTTCTAAAATAATAATTATATATGCATATAGTTCCATACCTTAGGGATTAATTTCATAATTACCAAAAGTCACTTAAACTTACAAGATTATATTTCTACTCTTCACTTGGTTTCACACACACACACACACACACATATATATATATATATATATATATTCAATTTACCTTTTAACATCTCCTTAATTTGTGTGATGATATAGTTAGCTAGTGTAATGTTCTTATTTTATTTTATTACTATGCAAGTCTTCATAGGATTTTACCCTATGGTAAGTACTTTATTAAAAACAACAGGGTTAGAAATTAGCAATGGCCCTCCCCATGTTGGCACATTATTATATTTTGTATAAGTCATAATTTCTTATGGTCTAAATTTGTATTGAACCTCATTCACTAAGTCCTCTAGTGCATGAATTTATCATTTAGTTATGGCCTCCTTGGTTAAGTTATGAATGGTTATATTATGAAGAAACTCCTATATGAGTATTCATCATCAGTTAGCTTAAGTGATGGTTCAAGATATATGTGGTCTCTGTCATATTCAATATACATGTGAGAATTTAATATGTGGGAAAATATAATGGAAACACCTCACCCCATACATGATCTTGTAGAGGTAGAATAATTGTGATTAAGCGTGGCAATCCAATGGTGGATAACTCTTCATTGGGGAATTTATGGTAACTACCCCTCCCCCCGATCCTTCATCATTTTCATTATAAAGCTATATTGTCAGAGCTCTACAAACCCACCCAAAACGAAAACAAAAAAATCCATTTGTTACCTTGGCACTCATGAATCGCATTTGATGGCCCGCTTCTAGGAATATTTCTTTGTGTTACATTTAAAAAACTTATTTTCATAATTTTTCTCTTTCCATTCTGTGATAGTCATTTCCTACCTATATATCTGCATTTTCTAATAATTTATTTTTATTCTTTTCATAGTACTTCTATTTCTGGTCCTAAACCTATGTTTCAATATCCCTAGGAATGCTATTATTAGATTTTGAGGTGGCTTCTTTCTAGATGTGGTCGCTATATTTCAAGTTTCATAAGGTATGTATCAATATTTATTCTTGCATATATTATTTTGTTACTTGTCCTTTCTTGCCTTAATTTCAATATGCGTTGAACTAAGTTTAGCCTTTGTCATAGGGTCAAAGTACTGGACCTTCATTTAACTTTCCTCAAGTAATTTTTGTGGGTTTAACCTCCTATTACGACTTTTTCCTAAATCCTTTATTAGTTTTTATACCTTATTCCTATACAACTAACATGTTCAAATCTTGCTATTATTCACAGGTTGGCATTGGACCTAACTATATCTTTTCCTCGGGGCAAGCTTTAGGGTTTTTCTTTCTAAGTAGTTACAAGTACTCTGGGATTTATGATTTCCTTCTCCATTGTTGTCTTTTGTAAGTTCTCAATTCAGAATGGAAGAAATAAGAACATTAGGCCTGGTCTTAGCTAAGACTTCCCTTATTCCTATACATGCATAAAACATGCAATCAAATATTTTGTTTATCCAGTTCGGGTTACGTACAAATTTACCTTACGTCCACATTACTAAATATTTCTTAATTCATTATATCAACTTCCCTTGGCCATCAACTATAACTGTTAAATCCTATTAAGGCTAGACATATTTTGATACAATCTATTTATTTACTCTATATTTATACAAAAACCCTATAGGTTTATAATGCCATGTGTAATCATGATTTTTTTTTGGAATATTTTTGTGTAAAATAGAAACTAAATTTGAACATCATTATACATGTTTCTATAGAGTTATAATTCTATTAGTGATAACATCATATCTTTTTAACTCTAGGTTATTTATGATTGTACCACTTGATGTATTTGGGTTTCAACCTTTTATTCCTCTCTATAAGCACTTTTATTATTTTTCTTTTAAAAATATTTGTTCTCCCAACTGATTACCTGTATATTTATACTAGTACATATCTAATATAATAATTATGGAAAATTCTAAACACATAAAGTAGAGTCTCAAACTCCTAGCTTCTTTTTTCAGGGCTTTTAAGTTTTCTAAAGGGCCTCTCCCTAGACTAGGACTACATGATAGTAGAGGGTAACCTGAGTAATTTATCTCAAACTTCGGCCTAACCATGCTAACCCTGTAATATATACCTTCTTATTCATTTACATGAACACACGCACACAATCTTCCCATGAAAGATTACTTATAACAATCACATAGTTACTCACAGTTT
The DNA here is from genome assembly GCA_000404065.3 of Pinus taeda. NCBI lineage: Eukaryota > Viridiplantae > Streptophyta > Pinopsida > Pinales > Pinaceae > Pinus > Pinus taeda. Next base: position 43,847 of record APFE030792420.1, read on the forward strand.
ATTGTACAAAATAATTCCCACAAAATCAACTATTACAAAATTACACGTCTTTCGTTAAATAACCATAAGCTTATATATGCAAATATTTGCAACTACTTCTAACTCCTAGTTAGAAACAATAATAAACCTTGGCATATTCAATCTCAATATACCAATAACCCATTTACTTATCTAAAATTTTGAAAATACAATAGGACCTTCCATGCTTCTCTTAACCAATGAACTTCCAAGTTTGGAAAAATAATATTTCTAATCTAGGACTAATATGCACATATAACATTGGTGAAATACCAATGATGTCTCCAAACTTCATTTCATGCACTAACAAAGTGTAAGGATCATCATTAATAGTCATATTTGATAGTGTGTTATAGTAGAGCACTAGTATTGATGTCATTGTACATCCACAAATGCACCATCAAGTATGTGAAAATTTTTAGTTTAATTTTTATTATCAATCTACTTAGTGTGTATGGAAACAACACTAAGGATGCCTCCTTATATTTCCTAGAGTCCCAAGAAGTAATGATTCTTCAGATTATAAGTGCATCCTCTCTCTCTCTCTCTCTCTCTCTCTCTATATATATATATATATATATAATAGATAGATATATTTCTTAATGATGAATTTACAATATGAAGAAGCACTACTTACTATACCTCCTCATTTTCTAAAATGGTACCCCAACATGTGAATTTTATTTTTATTTTTATGATGTGTTGGTGTTGTTTCTATAAAGTGGCACACTATCAACAATTGCATGTTATAAATTAATGTGACACATCACATATTCTAGTGTAAGCCAAATAACTTGAGACACAATATATATATCAATATATATATATATATATATATATATATATATATATATATATATATATGGGGTGTGGGTTAGGGGAAGAAATTGAAGCCCACTAAAAATGTAAATGAGGAGGTGACAAACATATTCCATTGATGAGTCACCTTAGTCAAGGAATCTAGAAACCCGTTAGCATTAACAACATGGAAATCATACAGACATGGTGAACACTAGTGCTTGCGTGGTTGGAAGTACTTAAAGAAAAGTAAAAATGAAATTACAAGGGATGCGTGGTTTTCATGTTGAGGGAAATGAACATAGGGTACTATTTACAAAATTTGAAAATGAACCAATTACATTGATGAAGCACCTTACTTAAGGAATATGTCAACACACCAACACTAACAACAGTCATACATGTATGGTGAGCACTAGTGGTTAGGTGGTTAAAAAAATAAAAAATGCAATTATAATTTGATAGTTCTCTTAATTTACCCTAATCTAATGCAACTAATAGAAAGATGCATTAGTGCATTCACAGAGGAGTAGCACTCAATTCAAATTATTTTAATTATTTTAATATGGTAAGATAAAACTATTTTTGATGGGGCACACTAGTGCAAACAATAATATTTATTTATTTAAATAAAAAAATTTAATTTATAGCAAAATGCCTAAACTTTAGTTCTTCTTACATATTGATGCATCAATGCATCTATTGTCTTATAATGCACAATAATATGTGTTTCCATAACAATGCTTCAATGCTCCTTCAATTGAAGAAAACCAATATAATTTGGTCATCTTTAAATAAATATCAATATTACATATAAAAATATCTAAACATTATGTATATTGAATTTTTTTCGGTAAAAATTACATTAGAATAATTATCTATGCAGTTCACACCATCTAATGTGGTTCATCATCAAGATTAAGATCTAAACAACACACTTTTTGTTTAATGATGCTCCCTAATGTGTGGTCACAAAAAACAAAATTCTTCTTGGTGCGCCTATATAAAAAATACATTGATGTTTCATCTACTGGAACACATCGATATATATACATCGATATATATATATATATATATATATATATATATATATATAATATATATTTTATTATATATATATATATATATATATACATATGTGTGTGTGTGTGTTCTTCTTACATATTGATGCATCGATGCATCTATTGTCTTATAATGCACAATAATATGTGTTTCCAAAAGAATGCTTCAATGCTCCTTCAATTGAAGAAAACCAATATAATTTGGTCATCTTTAAATAAATATCAATATTACATATAAAAATATCTAAACATTATGTATATTGATTTTTTTTCGGTAAAAATTACATTAGAATAATTATCTATGCATTTCACACCATCTAATGTGGTTCATCATCAAGACTAAGATCTAAACAACACATTTTTCATTTAATGATGTTCCCTAATGTGTGGTCACAAAAAAAAAAAAAACTTCTTGGTGCACCTATATAAAAAATACATTGATGTTTCATCTACTGAAACACATCCACATATATATATATATATACTCACACACACACACACACACACACACACACACATATACATATACATATACATATATACATACACACACACAAAAACAGGAAAATGTCTAAAGTTCATTCCATCCATGTAGATAGTAACATGCCAATGTGCTTATAAATTTAAACAAAATCATTTAAAATATATTTAACACTAATAATTGACTTTTGTCATAAATTAGTTATTATGATATTTAGTATATTTAATTATTTAATACATATGTGAATTACACTTACAAAAACATAAATATACTTAACACAATTTAAATACACCAATTAAAAACCTTTGTTAAAATTTCTCATCGCCCACCGTCTCTATTACCTATACTATCCAATAAAAATAAAAATAAAAAATATCTTTAAAAAAACTCCACAAAACAAAACATTATACTTAGAAAATATTTTAATTTTAGTAATTAAATTATAACACTTTTTTTTTGAAAAAAGATGCATCATTTTATTCATCAAAGATGAACTAATTACATTTTGCATATGTGAAATCACATTCCAAAGATACACACAAAGGGAAGAGAAAAATCCCTCTAAAAAAAGACCCAAAAGGGCAGCACGAAAAGTCTACCCAAAAGAAAATAGCTACATATTTGGTAAAACACTAAAAGACCCTATGGTCCACATAAGAAAACCATAGGGAACATAAAGGAAAAACCCTGTAAAAAATATGGGCATGGAAGGGCACTCCCAAAAATTTACAGTGTAAATAGTACATACTAACATAATAGAGTAGTGTGGCTTGTAGACATGACCCAAGAAAGATATATATGTTGGTCACAAGATTTCCAAGGAGCCCAAAACATACATCCTAGAAACAAGCATCTTAAAAATGCAAGTAGGGCAACCAAGCCCAAACAAAAAGCTGACGACATCATGCAAACTTGTAAACATGAACAACCATCAAATAATGGTGCAACAAGGTTGAGCAACGACACAAACAAAGCATTATGAGCAACACCCAGCCATTACACGGAACTAGTGGCAACATCACCCTCACTGAAATGGGAACATAATGGAGCACACACACGCATAGGTGACTGTGATCAAACAAACCTACACGCCACATTGAGTTTGAACCAAAAATTTCGGTTGAAAAAATTGAAAATGGAAGCCCCAATAATAGGATCAAATAGAGGTATGCAACAAAGGGTCACGCGACTAGGGTTTCAGCCTCTTAATCCTCTACTCCCCCAACTCAACTAAATTATAACAATTACCACCAAGCTTCATCATTTTCATTTTACTAATTAAATTATAACACTTACCATTGAGCTTCCACTTGACCTTGAAGATGACCCTCCCTTACTTTTCCTCATTTTGTTGAACATGCTTCCTTCATTTCAACAATGCACTTAAAAAAGCTAAGTTCTCCATTCTTTGACAACACTCCAACAACAATCTCATTGATTTGATTCCCTATGGTTTATCTAAAATTTGATTTTCTCTCTAATTTCTTTTTCTATCATGTTATATCTCATAACTTATAATTAAATATATTATAGTAAAATTTATATTATTAAATTTTATCTCTTTTATATTTATATTTTTCTATTTTCATGGTAGTTGCTTTCAAAATTTTGACTTATAACATTAGTCTTAAAAAAATAAATCTAATTATTATTCTTATTTATTTTAAACTATATTATTTTTCCTCATTTATATTTTCTTTTAAATTATTTTATTTTTTCTATCTTATATTTACATTATTAATTTATCATTAAAAAATAACAATTGAAGCCATCATAATTATATGATTAGTTTATCATTAAAAAATTAATAATAACTCAAATAATTATATTATATAATTAATTTATATTATTAACCTAAAACATAAAATCATTCACTTACCTTGAGCTAAACTCTTCATATACTCTTTTTTAATGGAAAATATAAAGTCATCAACATACTTGGCTATGAACTTCCTTATTCTATGTTGGTAATCTATATTCTATGTTTATTAAATGGACAATCTATAAAGAAATATGTGTTTCTTCGCATGCATATCCCTGTGCCTTTTGAATATTATAATATTCTTGAGAAATTTAGGAAATAATCTGTAGTCAAAAATAAGAATTTCAATTTATCAATCAATCTATGAGTTTTCATCTCTTCCTGTGTGGTGTTAGTGTCAGTCTTTCCAGCCTTCCTCCAGTGATCAAATATGCTCTTACAAAGTGATTTTGAAGTGTCAAGGGCAAATTTTGTCATTTCAGTGAGTCTTCAAGCAAAATTTGGTCACTAGGCATTAGGTCTAGGGTTTGCTCTCACTCTTTTCAAAGTTTCCCAAAGGCCCATCCATGTCATCATTCATCTGAGTCTATCATCATTCATAGGGTTTTGATTATCATCTCAGTGTCTAATGAGTCATCTTACACCTTGTCCATGCTTCAATTGCACTTAGGCAAGGTCATTTCCCTCTCCTAGGGTTTTGAAAGCTAATTTCTCTTGGATGGTCAAAACACTAGAAAAACTTGTATCCTCATGTTCATACACCTTCCCCTATCCTTAAATTACTTCACCATATGCTTCCCATCCCTTATATCCGCCAAATTCCTCATTTTCGCACAAACCCTAGTTTCTAGCTACAACGTGGCAATTTTCTAGGTTGGGCCTGTGTTTTTCCCTTTTTGACCCATTCCCCTCACTCAATCTCTGAGATTCCACTTTCCCCTGCTTCCTAACATCCCTCTCCACTCCCAAAAATTTCCCCAAGAATTTAGAAGCCCCTTATCCCCTTCATTTCGCTCCATTTCGACACAATTCCTTGTTTCACACATCAGGACAAGTAGCACTCAAATGATGTTTCAGAGCAATAAAAGATGAATTTTGGAAAACAGAGAGAGGTTTTTTTCCATAACATGCCAAAGAATAAACACCTCCTTCACTTTTTTCACAGGTGTCATGGTTTTAGAGAAATGTCAAAATTACGATCGCCAGATCCAAGGAGGTTGGCCAAGGCACAAAAAAGAAGAAAGAGGCCCGATCCACTCCAAATTTTGGCCAAAGCCTCTTTGACTGAGCATGGCACTAAATAGCCTAGTCACAACACAAATCCCAAGAAATTTTGAGCATTTTGGGTAAATTTTGGTTTTTTCAGGCAATTTACAGGTTTCCTCCATTAACTGGTCTCACCCCCCGTGAGACCCTTCATCCCGACAACTCCATTTTGCAAAAACTCAGCATTTCTAGATTTTTCATGAAAATTTACATATGCTCATGGATGGACTTGAGATTTTGTGAAGTTTTGGGGCTCCAGAAAGTCAAAAAACATGCAAAATTTGACTTTCTGCCACTTTTTTGAACAGCAGAAAGCTGTCTTGAGATAATTGATTTTTGATAGGAAAATGAACTCCAAATTCAAAAATTCCACTTGGGTTGGAAATTAGACTCCCAGACCTTTCCAACAAGCCCACTTTTGCTCAATTTGGCCATTGGAAAGTGCCCCAAACATGGCTCCAAAGGGGCGTGACCCGACAGGTAGGGGGGCGCGACCCGTCAGGCAGAATTGTCCAGAAATGCACTGTACATCCCAAAAAACGCAGATTTGACTCATTTTGACTTTTTGAAGTGAATGATGATTCTCTTTGATGTAATTTTGGTACTTTTTAGACACTTTTACCCTTATGTAACTCTTCTAGAAGATTCATTCATGAAAAGGGTAAAAATTAAATAAATGAATTGTTTCCAAGTTTATAGAGGCAAGTTGTTTTGACTGCCTAGTTTGTAGTGCTTAGTTTAGAAGTGGTTGAAACAGCTCCTAAGATAGTGAGCTCGACCCATGGAGACAGGGAAAGAGGTTAGATCATCTATATTATGTACTTTCTTGCTCATTTTCATGGTTGGACTCTTGAGGGAGAAGCTATCATTGTATTATTTCACTGTATCTCTGCAATTTTTGGCTAAGGAAGGCCAGGGTTTTGCAGTCCTCTTTTGGATTCTTGTGGACTCATGTGTTGATGGTGTGTTTCTCAATGTTTTTGTAAGTTTTTTTATGTGATTCATTTCCTTTCTTTACTTTTGCACATTAAACAAATGAATTGTTAAAGTAAGAATTCATGCTTGCCATGCTCTGCTTTTAGGTTTGTTTAATTTCAATGTTTTCTACTGTCTAAAGAGAATTCAAAGTTATTGTTTGCTCTCTTTAGCTCTCTTTCTTTCATTCATGACCATCAACTTCAGTTAAAGGCATCAACACTGTCTCCTACCTCGCCCCAAGGAACCCCCTGCAGAAATTGTGTCCCATCCCCGCACCCAAAATTGCCCTCTCCTCAATTTGCCACCAAAAACCCAAAAACCCCAAAATCAATCTTTCTGATCAGTCTACTAGCCTAATATCAGTGTTACCTTATTGGTCTTCTCATCTATTGTAGATTTTATGAGATAGACCGGAGAGAGCCTTCTCCTGCCCCGTAGGGCTAGCTACGAGGCTAAATGGTTTGATGTTGCCTTGAGGTTTGCCTTTTTCAGCCTGAGGTGAAATTTCAAGCGCTAACATACTAGCGACCATACTGGGGAGAACAAGCTTATCGTTTGCTCATTGATGTATTATTTCATAAGTCTTAGACGGAGTCTAAAGATACGCCAGGTAGCCTTCGAACACGCTCTTGTTTTACATCAGCGTTAGTAGATAAATGCTGCTTCAGTCGATCTCCGTGAGCTTGTGAATACACACTTCATTTGCATTTTACCCCAGTACATGTATCAAGTTCAAATCTGATTGTTGATAGTGGACAACGATCAAACACTGACAAGACTGAAATCATTCACTGATGAATCCTTTCACTAAAGAATCCAGCGATCAAAGCCTCATGGTGACTTCACTGCAGAGAGATCAGTAGCTATGAAATTTTCAAGATGGATGGACCGAATCACAAGAAGATATGCTCCCTTGAGCCGAGATCACATCCCCGGTTTTCCAAATAAAATTCCAAAGGTATATTAGTCAAGGAATTTGCCTACATTTAATGATGATGGTAAGAAGGATGCTGCTTTACATCTAGTTAGATTTCATATGCATATTCGCAAGTTGAAGGTGTATTTTCCTGAAGATTGCTTAATGAAGATATTCTTGGCCACTCTCGAAGGTGCAGCCCAATCTTGGTATGAAAGTTTGCCGTCTGCTTGTATTTACTGTTTAAAGAATTTTCATGCCTTGTTCATTGAAAGATATAAGGACTCTTATCCATCATTAAATTTGGTTCATGACTGCTGTAAGCATGCTTATAGTTTTATTGAAAGCCTTGAGAAATATTATGAAGATGATAATTTTATGGATATTGAGATCATGGAGGCTCTGTACGAGAATCCATTTCAGCAAAATGAAGAGAACCTAGAGGATTCCCATAGAGACGATCATGAAAATTTGCAGCAGGACCAAGATCTTAGTACAGCGGAAAATGAAACAATTTCACATCTTGACAGTCAACAGGAATTGGATGAAATGGATCAGCAGTATGAGGAAAATATGTATACTCCTTCACTTGAAATCAATGAAGACAATCAGTGTTTCAACAAAAGAAAACAAAAGGTATTATCTCCTCTATCTGAAGATGAGATAGATCTACTTTTGAGAGGTCTTGTTCCAGCTCAAGTTAAGGTAGAAATGCAGTGTGCACATGGTCAAGAAGATGATGGTGGACTTTCTTCCTCTTTTGAAAATGAGGGTTTTGTTGTTGAGGCCATAGACAAAATCCAAATGTTCTCATGCCATCAGAACAGAGCCTGCATGAGGAGGTAATTCAGTCAGTTCATGAAATGACATCTACATTCAAGTAAGTGAAACAGTTCCTTTGCATGAATTTATGGTAGATGATAGAAATGTCATTTTTGCACTTCAAGAATCAGCTGAAGTTTCTTTCCTTATGATTGAAGAATGTAACAACGAACTTGATAATTTGGTTATGATACCATATGAAGATGACCTACCATATTTTCAGACTACAGAAGATCATAGCATACAGGATTACCTTTCAAATTCTTCATATGTTTCATGTGCTGAAATGATTTTCCAAGAGGAGATCTGCTCATCTACTTGTTCAGAATTTTTTGAAGCCCATGAGCATACATTTACCGAAACACATGATGAAGGCAGATCAAAGTTTGAAACAAAGGATACCTTGTTCTTTCAGCAGGAAGTGACAGTGGCAAATCTTCATGTTTTTCACGATCCTCTAGCAAGTTTGTTGCAGCCAACAGTGATAGTGTTTACTGCAGTGTTTAGTGATGAAGGAGATCATGGTCAGCTATATTTTTGGATGCCCAGGGATAGGTTTGTATTGTTGACCAGAAGATATAATCAGGAGAATCAATCAAGAAGGCATCTGCTTGATTGGTTGCATTGGCATTTTGATATAGTTTGATGGTATATTTTCTTGTAAGAAACACAGGTGGTTGTCATCATGATTTCAAATCTTGATGGACTGCTGCCCTTCATAAGATTTGTAAGTCTTGTTTTAAGTCAAGTCATGAGTCATTTGTGTTTGGTCTGTTGAGTGAGTTTTTCAAGTTATTTCAGTTTGCCATCGAGTCGGTTTGAGTCAAGATTTAGTTAAGTTTCAGTCAAGTTTTCATTCAATAAATGAGTTAGAGTCTTGTGTCGTTTGCCGAAATAATGACTCCATCGCCCAATGGTTGAAAGCACTGGTCTGCTCTCCCAGAGGTCTAAGGTTCTTGGTACCTCGAAGGAGCTACCATCCCCATTGGAGCTAGTGTTAGTGTCAGTCTTTCCAGCCTTCCTCTAGTGATCAAATATGCTCTTACAAAGTGATTTTGAAATGTCAAGGTCAAATTTTGTCATTTCAGTGAGTCTTCAAGCAAAATTTGGTCACTAGGCATTAGGTCTAGGGTTTGCTCT